>JAAXOA010000020.1:0-61277 GCA_036561885.1 Salina celebensis | reverse complement strand
ACATGAATATCTTTTTGATGTTGACGTGAGATAAGCCACGGCAAGATTTTCTCTCCCTCTATCTTCTTGTTGTCTATGAAAATGACCGTTTCGAATGTAACCTTTTGTGGCCTTTGTCTTCGACAGTGGCCCGTGGTGAGGAAACGAAACAAGAAAAAAAAGTAGCAGACCAACTGGGATAAGATAACCAGGAATAAAGCTAAAATTATGTAACACCAGTAATACACCTTTTCCTTCAAGATCCACATAACACGACAAAATAACGTCTTGTGAAGGTGTTGCTCTACACGTTTACTTTTGTACTATGAAAGTTACACATACTTTAAAAGATTTCCTGATTAACACAAGATTCCTGTGGTTTGTCCATTCAGAAAAAGTTGTACTGGAATTTGTCGCTTTATAAATGTTTCCCTGTGAGCTCTGGTGGAAGCGTTCTTTAGAGTAGCACGACGCTCATTTAGGACCTTGAAGAATCAGTCAATCAGTAAAATAATAATTATTCATTGTCGTGCTATATTTTTTTCGTGGCTGTCATCCTTTTTTGATATTAGAGTTGAAAGACATCATAATTGAAAATTGGCGTTCCGAATCAGTGCTGATAGAAACGTCGTATACGTGACATGGCACGAGAGAACAGGTGCATTGTCACAGGTATCACAATTCAATATTCTTTCTTTTAAACGCTCTTGCAACACGGAAAACATGCCTGATGAAAAAAAAGAGTAAGTGGGGGTTCGGAGAATCGTTTTTAATGTCATGTCGGGTCACCAAAAGAATGTATTATTCAAGAACTTGACGAATAACGAAATTTGTCGTGGTGCTAACAGCGTGATGTAAGATGGAACAAAATAGTCACAAGACATTTTGGCATTGTTGCAAGTCACCGAATGATGAAACTTTATTAGTGATGTGTCTTGTAATAGGTCGATGAGTCAGTAATCGTTCGTGACTTTATTTTCAGAAATGTTCATACCAATGCTAATGAAAATATTTCAACAGGTTTTATCCTGATGAAAAAAAAGAGTAAGTGGGGGTTCGGAGAATCGTTTTTAATGTCATGTCGGGTCACCAAAAGAATGTATTATTCAAGAACTCGACGAATAACGAAATTTGTCGTGGTGCTAACAGCGTGATGTAAGATGGAACAAAATGGTGACAAGACATTTTGGCATTGTTGCAAGTCACCGAATGATGAAACTTTATTAGTGATCTGTCTTGTAGGTCGATGAGTCAGTAATCGTTCGTGACTTTATTTTCAGAAATGTTCATACCAATGCTAATGAAAATATTTCAACAGGTTTTAAGATGGCTATCGCACAAACCTATCACACTGAATAATTGGCTGAATCTGGTCATTTATAATTTCATTTTACCGACAAAACTCATAATACCTACCATATGCTGCTAGTGTACGAGCTTACAACTCGGTTAAAATTCGCATTGTTGAAAAAAAGTAATAATTACTTCAACAACTTGAGGCTCTATCTGTTTCTGATTCAACAAAGACAAAAATCAGTGATGTCTTAAGCAAATGCTTGAGAATGATGAATGGCCAACAATTACGAATACTTCGTTCATTGAACAGATTTAAATCTGTAAACTTACCCTTTAAGTTACATGCCCTTTGAATCAAAAGCCGATTATAAATGGTACAGTCAACCCGAACGCATCTCAGATACTGATCTTTGTGACTCTGTATGAAACAGTAACAGTTTCTCCTATAACAGCCAATCCGGTTCGCAAGTTACAGAATGGACCGTTTTTTTGTTACCAAGAGTCGGGTTTTTAATATTCAGCGGTGGCAATAAATCAGTTCAATTCATTGTACGTAAAAACCAATTCTCTTAATTGGTAAACATATAAATCTGTTGTGAGCTTCACTAAATTTCTTCAAACAAACATGCCTCGCTGGTAAAAAAAGTGTTGTTGATGTATACATCATGTAATTTAATGATAATGAATGGGCTTTGATAGTTTTATAGTTATTCCGGAAAATATATAAAATGAGCAGCGGCAGAGCAAAACAGAAATGCTGGACAACATTAAAGTGTAAGCAATATTTCATCACTGTCACGGACAAGGTCTCAAAGAGACGATAACCCTTTGAGGTATGGTGGTCAAGCTTATAACAATGATAATAAGTTCATTATTTATTAGATACACAAATCTGGCATCGATTGTTGTGGATGATAATCGTTGCCATTACAATGTGAAAACAACAACATTTGACAAAATAAAGATGTAGCAGGTCAAGAAATGGTTATGCTTTGATATTTGATATAATTTCATTTTTTAGCTAACATATCACAATAACAAGGTTAGGCAAAATGGACACCAATCGATTTATCCGTTATGGACATGAAATGATCGATTGGGCCTTCCGTTATATGGTCCATCTCGAAGATACCAAAGTTTTGCCAAATGTCGAGCCAGGATGGCTGAAAAGCGTACTCCCTAATGGATACCAATCGATTTATCCGTTATGGACATGAAATGATCGATTGGGCCTTCCGTTATATGGTCCATCTCGAAGATACCAAAGTTTTGCCAAATGTCGAGCCAGGATGGCTGAAAAGCGTACTTCCTAAAGAAGCTCCAGAGAGACCAGACAATATCGATAAGATCATCCGGGAACTTGATGCAATCATTGTTCCAGGTCTTACACACTGGCAGCACCGCTATTTTTTCTCGTACTTTCCCTCTGGCAATGCGTGGGCGTCTGTTATTGGTGGAATTCTATCGAACGCAACAGGAGCTAATGGAACTACCTGGCCAGGTTGTCCAGTTTTAACCGAGCTGGAATGTTTGGTTTGCGACTGGTGCTGTCGATTCTTAAAGCTGCCAAAATTCTTCTTGTCACCATACAGCTGTCGCGATAGTCAAGGAATGGGAGTAATTCAACAGTCTGCATCTGAGGCCATATTCTACTCTATGTTATACGCACGTGATGACGCCTTGCGAAAACTGACAGAGAAATATGGAAATAAACCCAAGTCCCAGATTTTGGACATGTTGATAGCCTACTGCAACAACGAATGTCATCATGCAGTTGAGAGAGCAGCACTGCTGACCTGTTGCAGATGTCGAAAATTGGAACCTGACAACGACGGAAATGTTACAGCAGACACTATTCGCCAAGCCATTACGGAAGATATTGAAAATGGACTCATTCCATTCTTCCATTGTGCTATTCTCGGATCCCCTGGTGTAAATTCAACCGATGATTTGATGGAAGTTGGACCAGTTTGTGAGGAATATGGCTTATGGCTCCACTGCGATGCAGCTTACTCCGGCGCTTCATTAGCTTGCCAAGAAATGCGACATGTCTCACAAGGCTTTGAATACGTTTGGTCTGCTAATTTCAATGCTCACAAATGGATGCTGACTACTTTTGATTGCACCATACACTGGGTGAGATATTCGTCAAAAGCTGTGGAAACACTCTGTCCAGGAGAAGAAGAAGATCTTAAGAAGCTGGCATACTATCCAGATTTGAAATACTACCAAGTGCATACAACCAGACGTTTTCGAGCTTTCAAACTTTGGTGTGTTATACGAAACTTTGGTGTTGAGGGGCTTCGCAGAAACTGCCGAAACCACATTAACTTGGCCAAATTGTTTGAAATGTATTTGACAAAAGATGACCGCTTCGAGGTCTGCGGAAGAGTCCGATACGGAATGTGCAGCTTCCGGTTGAAAGGAACAAATGAAGTTAATGCACGATTGCTAGATGCATTGAACTATTCTGAAAAATTGCACGTAGTAAGTAAAGTTTTGTGCTTGTCTTGAGAACAGTCAGTTAGGTGGAAAACTTATAAATTTTTATTTCAATTTAAGGTCTCTGCTCATTACCGCGATAAACTCGTCATACGACTGGCTTTATGTGCAACCCGTGCAAACGAGGAAGACGTAGACTACGCTTGGCGAATACTAGATGACTTTGCCTCTGCAATTTTACGCAAATACTCAAGAGAAAAAGCCCAAGACACTGGACTACAAAATCTATACAAAAAGCAAATCTTGTATGATGCGATTGATATAAAGCGCGTGAGGAACTCATTGGAACTGAAAGAATCACGACAAGCTACTGTTACACTGGATGACCTTGAGCGGAGAATCAAAGAAGGGTCGTTACCCATGCTGAAAGCTTTTAAAGAGTGGGATATCGTTAAACAGGAAGTTTTTGACAACTTTGATGCGACACTGCGAGCAAAACCTGACATGCTAGAAGAAGTACAATATCATGATCCAAATTTTTCAGACCAAATTACCTCTCTGATGCACTTAGAAACTCTGTTAGCTACTGCAGAAAACAATCCATACAAAGATTCTAACATTTCAAACCCACCTGCAGAACCTGCAGGCGACGAATGCCCGGGACAGGTGGAAACGGCATAGGCACAGCAATAAAACTAACAATCGATTTGCTATATATGCGGCCAAAATTTTATGTCTAAACAAATTGTCACATACTTGTTTCGTCTACTTCAATAAAGCAATACAGTAAACTGCTTAAAATTTTAAATACTTCCAGTCCAGATTCTCGGTGCGCTTATCAATGCGTCTGTTTCATGTTTGCATAACAAAAAAACAACGCAGACGACGTAATGACAGCGACGACATCGCGTCAAAATTCATACTTGGCATGTTTCTTGATTTTAAACTTTCTCCATTAACACTACAGACCTGTTGAAGTTGAAGCGACACAGTATATGTATGTATAATATTCTGTATCCAGCATCTCTTCATCTAGCAGATCAGTTTAAAACCGCTCTAGCTGCTAATCACTTAAAGAAAACATTGACGCTCGGAATTACGGCAGGAGTATGCCTGCTGAAGTGCCGATCTTTAAACGACGGCTTGCATTATGTAAACAACGACCCAGCTTGAATTTCAAAAACAACATCCTTGTCGGAAGATGATGTCTTCTGGAAGATGGAAAAGCATATCTGTAATATTTTCATTCTATGTACTACATCCCAAGTTTTTTTTGTCTGTTTTACAGTTTCTTCACAAAAAGATACCGTCCTCGGCTGCAAGAAGAGTATCCTTTTTTGACATTTATACGTAACAGCACACTTCGCACGTCTGTGCCTGTCGTCTGCCTACTTACATTGTTGATACTTGAACCGTTCTTAATTTTTTGTTTCATATTTTTAATATGCGAAGTATTTTGATGATTTGCTTTCGTCTGGTGTTTTTATTTTCAATGACGCCATCCCTTTTTCATGCCTATGGACAACGTATTATGCAAAGCAGTACGAGAATCCCACCTTCAGCGAATGTTTTAAACTTGTGTACACACATCATTTTCAAAGACAAAGGTGTCAGAAAGCCCTCGAAGCGATTGTATTTATAGAGAAAGCTCCGCATTGGAAAGGAAGGAGGATGGGAGTAATGTTGTGTTAATAACATTTTAAAATTAAATGGGCGGGACGAACATGCAATTAAATCAATTAAAGTTCACTTGAATTCACCCACATACCATTTGGTTGCCTATTGATGACTAGCTCCTCAGGTGGTTACAGTTGTCTCCCATAGTCTACTATGCATTAGCGAATCTTGTTTTTTTTCCAAAACCCGATTGCAAGCTGTCCGAAAAAAATATATGTAGTACATCCTTTCTTAATCGTATTTTCAATAATGAATACATCGTGAATTAAAATGGCATAAAAAATCTGCAGACCATTGGGAAAACTGCTAATTGCTGGCAATCCATCATTTTCATTTCTTTGAAAACATCATTTTTATACGCAGCGGCTGGTTTATTATTCTGTTTTTTTATTGTACTGGTTGATTCCGGAAGTGCTCCCGCAGGCTTCTTTTATTGAAATAAGCTTAGTAAAATTGATATTTTTTATTTTATTCCCTAATTGTAGGTTTAATTAAAAACAACGCCCATCCCATCAAAAAATAACATGATAAGTAGTCCCTAGGTATACAACATTTTTGCCTATTTTCAGCCTGCTACTGTTTCATGTTCTCACTTTTAGTTGTTAATGATAGTGTAAAGAAACTAAAAACGAGGAAGGCTGCGATGAACTGCAAACGAAAAAAAATCCTGTCTAAAGGTTACCAGCGATTTTGACGTTTTTGGGTATGAATATGAATACAACTCTACCGCAATTCAATGTACACACCTATTCGGTTTTCGCAAATTCAAAGTTTTATGCAAATGTACCTACACGAAGGAATAACTTCATTTTGTATTCAGAATGCGTCCGGAGCTACATTTCATTCTATTTGTGTTCGACAGCTACTGATGGACAAAAAGGAAACTGAAAAAAAAAACTTGTTATTAATTTCAACTAACATGTCTGTGGGAGAAAACGCAAATTCTTTTGTATTTGCGTTTATGAAAGATAAATAAAATTAAATGCATATCATTCTCAGATTCTAAATTTTCATTTAATGCTGTTTTTATAACATTGTTGAGATTTTGCCTGCAAAATATTTGGAGGCTTATTGAGAAAATAGCTTGAAACATGGAAATTGGAAGGAGCTGTAGTGCAGACATGTTGAATTATCGTTGTTGTGCAGCGAGTATCGTTGCTCAGATGGATCGACATATTCATTTGACATTGCCTAAATACGCTAAGTGCATTAAGTCACTTCAGTTCGCGGTCAAACAGCCATTGCATTGGAGGCCGAGGGAGTAAAAATTATCCGAGCAATTTGGACCTAATCGAAACTTAGAAAGCCGCCAAAAGGATCAAAGAAATGGTGAGATTAGTTGAATTTGTATTTTAAATAGCAAGAGTTATAACAATTGGAGATCAATTAAATATCAAGAGTTAACGTGTATAAAAATCTTAAAAAAATGTTAATTATATTGTAGGATCATCATCACAGTAAAGGGGCCGAAGAAAGCGTTAAGAAATTGTCGAAAAGATTTGCGAAAATTGATGTCAGTTCAAAATCAATGAAGCAGTATAGTATCGTGTTCCCGCCTGGCGTTAATTCATCCAAGCCGAAGCGAGTAGAGCCCAAATGTCGTTCCAATACGGGCAAATCAAAAGTGGCCGAAGTTAAAGTAGGAACTGAAGGAAGTTCGGTGTGCAATCCAGCAGTGATTTTCACAAAACCGGCTGATGTTTCAAGAGGACGAGGTAGGAAAGTAATTTCCCTTTCAAGAAAAAAGTCTGAGGTTCTAGGAGACCTAAATGGAAGGAATGCGTCCGTGGAGCGAAAGGCACCTGAAGAATCCTCGGGCAAGAGAGAGAAAAGGAAACGTTATGGAGTAGACGATATCGCAGAAATAGCAGCAGAAAATATTCCAGTTGAAAGAGTTTTCCCTGCATTACAATTTGGAACTGTACACGAAGTTTGTCCAGTAAAGCGAAGACGCTTGCAGAGTCTGATTTCGCCCCAGTCTCCAGACAAGCGTTTCATGATAGGTAATAACAATAACAAATAAAAACACGTAGTTAAGAATTTTTCACGAACAGTTTGGGACTGAAAGTGTCATACAATAAGTTTGACCAATACGCTTGTAAATATTAATTTTGAACTAATTTGAACCACGCTGAAGTAGTTTAGTGAACTATATTATAGCTTGTCGAATTGAAGTTTATTGCTATTCGTCGTAGCTAGTACCAGTTTCATTTGTTTGTTTGTGCTTGATTTTAGTTAAAGGATGATGCAAGTAAAGTGATTGAATAAATAGTCAATGAGAAAAGAATAATCTAGTTTGGATCAGGTCTAGACAATTTTATTTTCTCAGAACCGATATTTACTCTTCAAGAAACAACGTAAATTATTTTCTCACATGGGCTTTTATGGTCCATTACATATAACCATATACCATCGTTTTTTGTAATGGTCATGCATATTATGTCATATCAATCTAAATCTAAACTACACATTTATTCTGATTCTTTTACCAAATCACAAGGAATGGTTTTACATACAACAACTACCTACTTGGTATATTACTGAAGATAGAGATCCTCAGGTTTCTCTCTGGTCTGGTATTCACTATCAAACACGAAATTCGCAGAGCCTCCTCCATCTGTCGAGTTTCGTTTCTTCCTTCCAGGACCAGTAGGAGAGTTGGACGCAAGCTGGCCCCACATGACTTTTGCAGTACGTTGTCCACTGTAAATGTTTATGAATCGTTAAATGGACCTCTACTTAAACTTATCAAATTAGGTTCGATTTTAATTCAAATTCAATACCTGTAGCTCCTTCCTGTTCCCAAGTCGGGTCCCGGTGGATCGCGCTTTTCACTTAAGAAATCATACTAAATATTATATTCAATGTGTTCTAAGAAGAAAGTATACAAAAACATTATATAACACTAACAAATCTTTCTGTGGGACGAGCAACAAGATGTTTCCTCCAAGCTCCATTACAGCCTCAAGGACAGTGTCGAGAGGTCTATCTACTTCAGCTACAATGATTTTATTATTCAAACTGAAAATAAACACAAAACCAAACTATTTAAAGAATTGTCCCGAATTTGTCTTTTTGAAATTTACCTATACTTTGCAGCATCCGCAAGTGAGGGAAGCGAATACAATGGAGATGCCCTAGAAAACTTACTACTTTGAAATAGTACAGTAGCTAGTAGACAAATTAAAATCAAACCCTTTCCAGGCATGATGTCCAAGTGAGAGACAGGCAAGCTGTCTACAGTGGACCCGATTAGTTTCCAAGTTGAAACCAAAATGAGATGAAAATACAAATTGCTTGTTGGTTTATATACGAAATTATGACATGCATCAAAATTGTTCTTTGTTAATTAAAAATTCGAAAGGTTCCCTAGAAAGATGAAAACTGTTTTCACTCGGCTTAATTTGTTGTGAGCCAGTACAGCTTATGATAAGCCCTAGTCCTTAGAGGATACAAGCGTAGGAAGATGCAAATAGGAATTTTATATACCATGCGCGTTTATTTAGATTCCGAAAGAATTATAAAAATCTGATTAATTACACAATTCCCAATTGACACAACAGATTCATTTCACATTTAAGTATGCAATGGAAAGCTCCGACTCAAGCACTCCGACTGACTTCTTTCATTTCCGTGAGATATTTTTGCCGACACTCCATATCGTCTGCAGGTCGATCATAAGCAGTCCATACAGGTTCTCCAACGAAGAGACGCTTGGCCTTAATGAACTTGTTTGGGTCCAGCACTAGGCGATGATAGATTCCTGCTGGGAGTACAATCAGGTCTCCCTTTACTACTTCTATTCTAATCCATTCGTCAGTCAAACCTTCGCGGACGTCGAAAAATCCTCTTCCGTCCAAGATAAAACGGATTTCTTCATCAGTATGCAAATGCTCGTTTGCGAATTTCTTGACCTAAAACATATTTAAAGGTTACCAGGCTGCTTTATACGAAAACTCAAGTGTCTTGAGAAAACTTCATAAAGAACTAACCATCACATCAAAATTAGGTAGTTTCTCGGCTGAGCACTCGATTTCATCGTCGTATGAGTATCCTCTCTCTTTCCTTATCTTATCCAGGGATCCATCCTCGTTATATTTGTCCGCATCTAGCTAAAAATGTACACAAATCTAAATTTATACCTTTATAGTAGACAGCCGTAATTAAAATATAACATTTTCTAATTACCTGCCAGTAAATCACTCCAGTAGCTTTACGTACCGCTTCCAAATCCAACTCTTCTCTACTTTCGGGACATTTTTCCCATTTGTTTTCATCGAGATTAGACTCTCTTATTTTCCAGGCCTTAACCATATTTGAAATTCAATCTTTTGTCACGTTCAATTTCCCAAAAAAGTCTTTTGTTCTGAACTAACAGCCTCTTTATGAGAGCAAATGATCACCTTATCCATTAAAGATATTCATGCATAATCTACGCAATATAAAATCTTGTTCGAGAGCACAACAGCAGTTCTGCTTGTGCATTAGGCATACAAACTTCACAACACGAAAAAAAATATTTTCGCATGCTATACGTGATGCTGTCCATGATTCTGATCACCACAATATGAAATAGAAGAGCTCCATGTCCTCATGTGTCATGTCATGCACTCCGTAGATTTGCTAATTTTGTCTTTGTCGTGCTCGTATCTTGATAACAGAAACGAAGCCTGCCGTGTTAAATCTCATTAAATTATGAATTGCAATCATCAATATCCGGAATTTTCAAATTCATTTTTATTTCTGGAACGATTTTTCTACATACATAACACTCGATTACACAAATACACTAAATCTCTTTGGACCAAGCTCGAAAGAGGTTTTAAAGTGTTAATCCTTCAACTGTAGAAATTATGAATCACTCCACAATCACTGAATTAGCTCTATCTAAGGTCTGAAGGTGTGATTAGCTTTTCTTATACCTACGAATTTTACAACATCAGGAAGAAGAGGTGAACATTTTTTCCACACATTTTGTAATACATTGAATGTCATCCGAGTTTTTAATGTATAAATAAAATATTTTTTAAACGATTAATTTAACGATTGTATTTGTCAGGATTCGGTTTTTGTTTTATGAGTAGTAAAAGGTTTCAAAGACTCGTCATTTGCAGGTACTTACTTTTCTACTAGCTACAATTGACAAAGATTAATGAAAAAATAATATTTAACTACATTCAACCGTTTTATTGATTTGTTTGTATATACTGCAGTGTCAAAAACACTGATAGTCTAATGATTTCCACAAATACCATTATATCATTCATATCGTCTACTTACATCTGTCATGATTAACATTTAAGAACTTTTGTGTAATACTGACTGATCCATTAGAGAACCATTCCACAATACGAGCTAAAAACATTATCACGACAAAGGGGGTTTTCTTAGATCTACCAACAAACAAAGCGTCCATGAGCTCTGTTTTAGCGAACGATAACTAGGAATGCTAGAGACAATAGCCATTAACAAATGGATATATGTACATATACTAATTTTCGCTTCAGAACGCTACAAACGATTTAAAAGGAAACGACAATAGTCATCACAATATCGAATACTCAAAGAGATCAAAATATCCAGAAAAAAATGCTCGCAGTCACACTGATCTATTAAAATTATGCGACAATAACATAAAACATTATGCGATAATAAAACAAAAACAGATTTGAGTTATACTTCTATTTAAAAAAATTAAACCGTCAATATTGTTGTGCATCATGAAGTCATCATTAGAGCTCCCGATTTTATTGATTTCTCTGTAGCTGAGTGTTGCCCAGAAAATCCTTTTTACTGTGACTTTAGCAAACCGTTTTTTGTACTTGGAATCCCATTTGTTGATTGTGAACAGTATGAAGCGTCATTTTTGGGCACAAGCCATCTGAGCTGATCTAATCGACCTACAGCTGCCCTCTCCGCGAGAAGCCCGGCGATAAGCCAAAATGGCGCATATTCAAGAGTTATCAAGCCTCCAATGTTGTAGTTGAATTCAGTATAATTCCATGGGCATGCTGACATCCAGGTGAGAATTGTGCCACTTGTGTACTCCCAAAAGTAAATCACTAAAACGTAGAGGATTGCGCGAATATAAATGGGAATATGTTGTTCTCGTAACGTTTTGCTGAGCTTTTCCAGAACCAATCCACACGTTCCGTATATTGCCAATGACCATATACTTGAGCATCCTATATGCATTAAACAATCTCATGACTACTGGTTCCGTTTTTCGGGAAACTGATTTTCCATGAAACGTTACATAAAATATCTATATTGAGCAAACCTTGTAAACGCCAATCACCCGTGACAACAAAGTCCCATACAGCGGTAAACGTAACTTCAACAAAGTATCCGTGGAGCCCGTAAATATACAGCTTGAGTAGAATTGGCAGGCATTGAATTTGGAAGTTGTCCATTTTTGATTGATTTACACACAGGACAAATTGATAACAACAGGAAGTGTGCAAACTCTTCAGAGAGACACAGACACAACAAAACACATTAAATTTGTCAGAACGAACTGAAATACAAATACATAAACAAAACAATGACATCTTACATGTAATTTTAAAAAATGCAGTTATTTGATAGGACTTACATTTTACTTTCTTTGTTTACAATCTTTCGATGTCTATTTGGAAATACGCACCATGGGAAAAACTAAGTTTGAGCTAAAAGAAACCTCTCAGGGAACGCAATCCATTAACTTTGACCTTTGTGCTAAATTTCATCGAACGAAACGAGGAACCGTTAGGAGAGAAAACCTGTTTACTGACAAAGTAACCAAGTTTTCATAGACTAAAATATTGAGCAGAGTTACAGAGTGCCGTAGACTAGATTGTGACAATTGCGTGGCTTGTGATTCGATCCCGTTGGCACTTAATTAATTGGCCATTCAATTGCAAGAAACTGCGCTTCCTCCCCCTACACTTCCGCTACTATCTAAACTATCAGTACAAGTCCCTTTGCACACAAAACAACATCCAACAACCTCACACCTGAGATTCGCATTGGCTACTACACACCAGCGCTGTCATTAGCGAAAAACTCCTATTGCAATATAAAAAAATACTTTGCTGCTTCGGCTCCCCAGACTTGTTTTGATTTATGTGCAGGAAAACGAATTGTTTTGTTATGTAATCTACATGATAATCAATCTAGTAAAATGATAAATTGGACCTCATTGCGTACAGCCAAGTAAATATATAAGTTAGTGTAATGCAATTTGTAGTGAAATATGTTATCGTCGTAGTTTTGCTGTTGTTGTCTACAATAGTGTAGACGAAAACGCAAATACGTACGTCAACTGTAATGCTATAGGGAAGATAAAATCTGCTAACGGGTTGTACTAGATTCAATTCCACTAAAGCCAGCTGAATCATCAAATATGTGTAGAGAGAGAGAAAGCAAATTCGGCTGAAATAAAAATCTCTAGCACACGTGCGTGAGTAGGAAAATCTTGTGTTTTGTGTAGAAAATCGTTCGGTGCCATATATGGCAGTAGAGACTTTGGCATGAGCAAATTATCCGATTACCTAGTTTTCACTATCACATAGGACACATCTGCCGCGGCCGGAATGTGGAAGGAAATGCATTAATAAATAATAAATGCCATTCCTATAAAAGAAAATTTTGCCAAAATTGATCAATTGAGTAATACATAATATAAGTTACCTTTTGTATGTAATACTAAACCTTGGCCTTTATGACACCTGCAAATATATGGTCGCATGGACTGTTGGCATAGATCAAATACAGGAAGTACATTCACAGCTTATGCATTTCGTATGAAAACTTGAAAGAAAGGATCACATTCATGGCACATGCTCTGAAAAAGGTTAATGCTAAATAATAAATTTACTGCCAAAATCACGCTATAGATCAAAGTTGACCTATACATAGCTGTTTGGTTTCTGTGTTCAATTGGGGTTTTTATTTTTGTAAAATATAAATATACTGCTGGCGTGAACAATTTTGTATTTTATGCGTACGTTATAATTATTACTTGCTAAACTATAGGATATATAATTTTTATATAACTTTTTTTTAGTTTTGATCTTGTCAAAAACGTAGCTTTATACATTATAGGCACCTACAAATTGTTTTAAAACTTGTACATTTCAAACTTGGATAGGATAGGCGTAAGGGGATTTTTGGGAAAGCAATCACTAAAAAACGATATATTTTTTAAAACTATTGTTCCTTGCTCTTTAAAGCACAGCTGGATGTGCACTATATACATGAAGATATACAAATTGTAGAAGTTTTGTACAACTAATTAAAACATTCATTGAAACAACCACATCATCATCATTCTGGAGTTTGTTGCTTGAAGTACAATATCGCATTTCTGTAATAGTTTGTTTAGTATACATATGCCTCACTACTCACGATATAACCGGAAACAAATATTTTTTATACAAAATGGATGTAGAAGATAACACAAAAATATATTATTTTTCGTAAATAACCAAAACTTGACACACTAAATAAGAAACAATGGAAATAATATTGGAGATAAAGACGATCGATAAGTAAATCGATACTTGTTAACTGTATTTGGCGTACACATGGGTGGGTGGACTGGACAGAAAAGAATAAATTAAATACGTATAGGTAGTCATTTCCAAAAAATGATCGAAAGTATTTTAAATCCCTTTTGTTTAACCTACTTTGACACAAATTTGGATTCGGTACGGTTCGGTATATCAATATCAACTATGAATGAATACAGTGCAAAATTGTATATCGTTGGAGAACAACAAATTACTGAAAAATCTACAGAAAACGGAAAGCTGGATCATGTTTTTCTTTGTCAACGAGCGCATAAAACCGGAAATTTACAAATACATTCACAATTTCACAAAACGAAAAATATTGGAATACAAATTTAATAGGAACTTGTGATTTATGTATAATCTCATCTTATATTCGACCACTGAATCTACAGACCAATACACTACTAATTCAAAACAATATTTAAAGAACATTTTTTTTTGTACATTATCATTGTACAGAATGATGGTCCATGTTGATTTAGGCGTTAGTCCCATTTGAATAGAGTCATAACTTGGGATTCATCTCTTCCATGTGTTATCTGTTATCAACCCTAATTTCAAACTAATTTCAAGTTAAAATTTTTGAAAAGAGTTGCAATTCGCAAATTACGCATGAGTTTGATTTTCTCCTAAAACATGAATGATTGTTAGCTACCCTGATGAAAGAATATTATGCATAAGAAAAGGGTTACATAATTATCCTACTCTTACTACTCTTATTTTTTTCAAATAGCACATAAACTGTGCTGAGATCATCGGAAACAAGTGGCTATCGTACGCACCATTACTGAAATCCTCGAAGGGAGACTCACTGAATTTTAATATTGGAGACAGATAAGGTAAAAAGTTGACGTGCGGGAAAATGGAAACTGCCAACAGTTGTGCTTTGTGATAGAACAGAATTAAAATTGATAGGAAAGGATAAGCACTGAAAATCTAAATAAGAACAAAACGAAGCACACTTTAGTTTTATAAGTTAAATATATTGAATATTTTAAACTGAACTGATATATTTCGATAATACCAAGTACTGACAAAATATTACTTATTATGACAAACGAAAATATGACACTTTGTAGACCATCGTCGGAACACGTACATATTATGTTATGTAAACAGGAATCGTAAAAGTTTTGGGAATTAAGAAGAATCTTTAACACTATTTTTAAAACTCGCAATAAGTTAAACACTTTCAGCTTACAATACAAAACCTAAACTCATTTACTCGGCAATAAAGTGATTTGTCTCTAAAAAATAATTATAATATTATTAATTCACTTGAAGACTGGAACTTTTAACAAAATCACAATCGTAAATTGAGTGCTTGTTATGCATAATACCTGAACTGTAAGATTCAAGCTTAGCTATAACTGACGTTCGTAAAGTGCATAGTTGAGGTTATCAAAGAATTAATGTCTTTGCTCAAAAAAGTATACATAACATACCAAGTAGCTATAACTTGAGAAATATTTTAAACCGTCTTATGCGTTCAACCTATTTCTAACGAACAATTTGTTTGTAATAGTACTTGTTTTGGAAGTAGTATCAAGATAATAAATTGAATGTTTTATAACAGTTTAAATATAAAGGATGGAAATAGCTTTTTGCTACTATTAAGTAGTATTACTTTGGTTATCATAATTCTCAGTTTACTGCTACATAAGAAATGAATTCTGTCCTAATTTGCTCCATTTATAAAAAATGATTACGTACTAATTTAGGCTCAAGATTTATCAGCGGGGCCAACCATCCCCGGTGTCGTTTTCTTGTTTAAGGTCCAACGAAGACAAAGGCATTTTTGAGGAATTCGCTTGACTGATTTGCGGACTGGACATTTCTCCATCGGAATCATCTTCATCTTCGTCATCATATCCAAGTTGCTGCTTGTCCAACAGATTGCTTATCTGCGTTCCTTGTAAATTAGCTTGCTCAATAAGGTTCTGCAAAATAAATCCACATTTTTTTACATTAGTTACGTCACGTAAATTAAAGTAGGAAAGTAAAAATCTTACCATTGCGAATGACTGTGAATCCGTCGGAAGGGCGGAAGTGGACGGGGTTAATGATAGTCTAGGTTTCTTTGGTGTAATAGTGGTTGAAAGATAAGCCCCCAACGTCTTTTCATGAATGTTTAAACGTTTCGCTGCGTCTGATAAGGAAATTTGACCCGCTCGAAGTAAATTTAGCACTTGGTAATAATTAAAATTCGTATCCTGCGTGTGCGGCATTTTCAAATAGCCGTGTAACTGAAATTCAACATAAAAATTTAAATATGTAAAAAATCACAGGAAGAATTCAATAAGTAAATATTTTAAATAGTTTTATTATTACCTCGCGATATCTTGAATACAATGTGGAATACGAGACGCCCAAAATTTCCGCTGCTGCCTTCATCTCCATTTTCTTGGAACGTATTGCATTCATGATTTTTTTAGTGGTAGGCTCCTCCCAAAACTGGGGTCTTGACCCTCCTCTATGAAAAGCCAACAGAAATTAAATTTATCTCACAACACGTCTCCATAATACTATGTAGGTTTATAGGTGTTATGTGAACATACTTTTCAATGTAATCTGTCATTTTGACTATGTTTTGCAGGTCTTCCTCTGTAACTTCATCATCTTCCCCTGCACCAAGTTCCCCTCCGTCATCATCCATGTCGTCGTCTTGATCCATGTCCGAAGGCAGTCCAGTTGGTTTCCGTTTATTAGGTTTTCTCATACGTGGCAAGGCAAAAGTGGATTCCAGTAGGCTTCCAGGAAAATCATCGAACCCTTGACCATCCATTGCATTACCACCAGAGACAGTTAACGACATTCCATCCGCTATTTTAAACCATAAGAAGATTTAAGGTAAAACGCACATAACACTTCAAGAATATTAAATATTTCCTATAAATATGACTTACACATTGAAGCTTCCATTCCTAAATGTGGTCTTCTTTTCTTTTTAGAGGGAAGATCTTGTAACGATCCACCTCCGTCCGAATTGCCTTCAAGACAACCACTTGGTGGCGATCCCGGAGCCGATTCTTCACCTCCTGTATCTCTATCCCCAAACTCTGTTCCATCATCTTTGGAACCTCCTGTTAAGGACGCTGCGCCGTGATTGGAACCGGTGTTAGCACCGGTTATATCTGCAAGGCCTTTAACTTGCAAACTTTCTGCTGCCTTTAAAAGAGATGCGAGCTGATCCTGGAAGGGGCATTTCATCCAGTTAGAATAGTCTTGTCAGATTTACAATTCCATATAATTCTTTTCATATCTTACGTGAGCAACATTAATTTCGCCCTGATACATGAACTCAACTATGGCTTGCACGTCTGCAAATTTCATATCCTTTAAAATAACTAGAGTAGAATTCTGTTGTGGATATTCACAAAATACTTGCTCAAAGTATTTTGAGCACGCTGATAATACCATCTGTAAAAAAACGACTGAATTATTTTAAAACTCCCCTCTACATCCATCATTCAAATGAACATAAAAGTTTACCTTGTGGCACTTAATTGCTTTGCCTTCACATGCCACTAACACATCCGTAAAGCTTTCGTTAAGTAAAAGCTGATTGAACATATGCAGAAGATTATTCGGGTGATACTTCCATTTTAAACAGTAACCGTGCGACCCACCGCGTTGCGCCATTTTGCATTCAAGATGGGATGCCAGTTTTCACACTTTAGCTTGAAAATTTCCCCCGAAGTACAAGATTTCACTGATCACAAAGAATCGTTAACAAATCACGATTCTTACTTCATGACATTTCTTAGCTGATTCCGATCTTTTCATATCACGTAGGTCACTTCATGCAACCTCGAACATTCACATCCATGCAAATCACAGCCGTTACAAAATTAGCTTTCACTGATTTCTCACTAATCAAAAGATCCTCTCACTTTGTATTTCCGGTGCTCATTCCATGTACGCACAGATTTTGTTTTTGTACTTCATAAAGACAGCTATCTAGCCAAAGATGAATTTCTGTTTTTGCAAAATGCTGCTCCAATTAGTATTTTCCAACTTACTCCTCTTGATTTGCAATGTATGCAGCTCTACACTGCAATGACAGTACTGACTCTGAGCAATTGACTACTCAGCCAATTCCGGAAATTAAGATGTGATAATAAAATTTGAGTTGCGCAAACACAATCTCGAAAAAAGTTGTCAACTCTCGTCCAACTAGTGGTATGTTCTTGGTCTGTGGATAGTTTCCTTTTTGGAATCCTCCTTAGTAGCCATTAGTATATTTTTCACTGGGATTGGCACGCCGAAAAATTTGGGAGAGGAAAAAGGATGATGTTGAAAAAAAAAATACTTAAAAAAGCATGATGATAATATAACATTACAAATTTCACATATGTACGAAGAGCTCACATAAAACGAAATATGCATGCCATTATCACTCGTGTAAAAACCACTGCTGCTTCTTCTACTCACACGTCAAAATATTATGCACAAGGTGAGAAATGTGCCTTTTTCCAAAGACTCACACACACAGACACTCTGGACTTGACAATTTTATCTGTCCAAGGAATATGAACCCGAGTGGAAAAATATTTTTTAATAAAATGGCGACTCATATTTTTTGCCTGACCATTTCACAAAAAAATATATCGTTTTTTTGGTTGGGGTTTTTTGAAATTTTTCGATCGAACTTTTTTTCCCTTCTCTTTTTTTTCGAAGTGAGCTGCTAAGCGAAAAGGCATACAGAAAACGCGCATACAAGAAAAGCTGTTGATGTTGAAAAAAGTCAAAAGCATAAAATACTTTTCTGAGCCGTGTTCTCTCAAACTGTCTGTGTACTTGGCACATAGCATGGTGAAGTAATATAATGAACAAACATGAAAAACACACAAACGTTGAGTTTATATACAGAAAAAATGTATATGGAGAGAATGGAAAACACAATAGACCTAGAGTTTTAAGATTCACACACACTTTTACAAAACGGCAACCTTATCCACTAACATACACGTAGATTATATTGAGATATGAAGAACAACTGTCTTAATAGGTAGCGCTATGAGTTTTGCATCTTGGAAATTCACTAATTCCCATCACCACCAGAAGTTGCTGAGTTACCGATTGAAATTTGAACATGGACAAGTTTCATGGACAATGTAATTTTCTAAATTCAATTAGACTTCACAGCTAAGAGTCATGAATCTACTGGAATACAATGCAAGGCCGAGTCTTTGACAATTCGTGTAGAAGAAAAAAATGGTTTCTTCGAAGAAACCTGAATAACCACAGTTACCGGTAAAATGGATTGGATTGAAAACTGTCTAAAATGAATGGAAACTTATAGGCTTCTTTGAATTATGTACATTTACATTTGAGACATTGAGTACATTTGAAAAACGAATGTGCTCAGCAGGATTTTTTTTCCCGGTGGAACAGATTTTCTTGCCATGTAATCATAAAGATTTTTCCCCTTGTTCCATGTAATAAAAAAAGGTCTGAATAAATCCATAAGACATAATGGGATTTGGAAATATAAGGAACCTAAAAAGGTGTTTACCATGCCAACCAAATAGCTATACAAAAATTTTGATAACATTTTTTTTTCGTTTTGTCCGTATAATGAATATGTAGAGGCATTCTTATAAATTTTTTACCGTGTGGATAAAAATTGAAAGTATAAAATAAGGACGACACTGGTTCCTCTATCGTGTGACGAGGTACAAAAATGAAAATGAGTTAAAAGCAGGGCAGTCTTTTCGTTCCACACATTCTCTAATGTAACATTTACCATCGATGATATCTTTGTACACAACACACTTGTGTCGTTTTTTGAAAGCTTAAAAAATGAAAAAATAAAAAATCCTTGTGGTATACAAACATGCCCACATGTTAACTTTTTTCGTAAGTTTACGGGAGAAGGGTGTAGGAATGAAAGAACATGGAATATTTTTTATCTCGTCGCACACATTTTATGATGGGTATTTTTTGGTAGAAGAATTGAAAGAGTAGTACCTATGAAAAAACGCTATTATAAAGTATGAAGAGGATGGGAAATGAAAAAAAAAACTTTTTTGAAATGTTTGAGAAACGATGATAATGACGCTTCATATTTTTCGTTTTTGTGTGATAGCATTGCTCGCTTCGGTATTTCGTTTTTTGGAACAACAGCAGCTATGAAAAAAGCGTGTAATGATGTTTTTTCAGAAAAAATTCATTATGGTTATAATGACGGCATGGAAAAAGAAGTGGATATTTTTGAGAGACAAGCAAGTGGTTTGGATGTTCTGGTTTTTTGAAGCTCAAATGTTTCATAAGGAAACAAAAAATTTGCATGTCTGTCCGTCTCATAACCATTTTGCGATAACTTTCACATAGGATATTTCAACACAATAGGCTTTTTATTACTCAAAATGCATACTTCTTAGCTTTTCATATTAATTTTGCATGATAATAACTTTTTTTGGTGATTAAAAAAAGTTCACAACTCTGTCTGCATAAATTTTCAGCTTTTTTGATGATTTACTGTTTTATCAATATTTTTGGCAGGGTTTGCTTTTTTGAACAAGTTATCTTTTATGGAATTATTATTATTACATGGAAAAAATGGTGGTGTGTACACAAAATACACTTTTTTTATGCCGCTGTGAGCTGTTGTAATGTTGCTATCAATTCAAGTAATTCTGCTTTTTCATCCTGCTATGCCCATGTCTTTTATAGGTGCTTTTTTATACATTTTAAATTGAACACTTGACTATCATTTTAATTTAGAGCATTTGTCCTCTTGTAATCAAGTGACTCTGTATATTTTTTGAGTTGAATGGATAATGCAGCAGTTAGATACAACAGTTTAAAAAAGATTGAATAAAATAAAAATGCCTGTTTGGGATGAAAATGGACTTGTGGACTTTTACAAGTTGAAATTTTTATTTTTTTTCATTTTACACAATCATCACAATAAGCTGTAAAAAAATAAGAAGTAATAAGAATTATTTAGCTTCGCTTGCTATCAACACTCACTACTCCACTTGACCGATGTGATGCATCGTCATCATGTAAAAAAACGAACGTTGCTTCGTGTTTCTGTTCGTAATGTATTAGTTTTTTTTTTCAAGAGAAGAGAAGGACAAGAAATTGAATAGAAACTTATAGAATGTTTATCACACAAGGATTCTTTTTATGGAATGAAATGAATTCTTACAAACTAGCGAGTTCTGATGTGTGACGATAAGGATATAACAATATTTGCATATAAATAGTCAAAAAGTTGTCTACAAAAAAGACTGATTGCACATACAATTTAAAATTCGATGAAATTTGTGTCGATCGATTTACATTTTGCTGGTCACTCAAGACCCGCATGTTGATAAAAATGTAACATTCCAAACCGGCCCGGCAATCATGCCATATTCTATAATTCCTTGGCACCTTTTTCAAATTCGTTTCATCTCTTGCCCATGTTTCCAAAAAAACCGGCGACAGAATCCATAATGCTATTTAGAAATGGTGGTGTGTCCGTAACATCCGCTTCACCGATTCGCGAAAGAGATGTGGAAGTAGACTGTGTCGATGTTGATGTCAGTGTAGAACTCGGGATTGCACTGAGCGTGGTCGATAGTTGGGCCACCTTAAGAGTTGGTTTATACAAAGCGCGTGTTTCATTGGAAGTGTGCTTACTTTCAGAAACTTGAAGAATGGAGCTGTCCGTGGTTAGCCTAGTTGTATTAGCTTTTTGACTGGGTTTGTAATTGTAATAGAAAATTGGACGATTACTTTTCAAAGCTGGAGAAGATGCAGACATATGAATGGTCGTAGATTTAGGCGAGGATGAGGGTTGAGTGGAAACTGATTGTGTTGATGGCTTCGTTTGGTGCTCGTTGTCAAAATTGTCATAGCTGGCCATGTTATGTGCGAAAATAGGGTGATACTGACGATATGGCCGTCGTCTTATCATCATAGGTTGGTTTTGTGCGTAAGCGGGGTTATGATGACGCGGGTTATGAATGGATTGGTGTGATGAAGCAGATGAACTTGGGATTGACCTTCCGAACGGTTTTAAAAAGCCATTTTTAAGAGATTGCATCAAATACGAAGTCTTTTGACCAGTGGGATGCAATGGATATTGGCTAGGGCTATAATCGCTGCTAAGTTTCAAATCAGGGTTGCCTAGATTCAAAGTAAATGTAAGCCAACGATTCTTGGGGAGAAATGGCCGAACAGGATTATGACGTGAGGCTGCTGAAATATGCTGTGGATACGGAGTTGTTATCGATATAATATCGGCATGAGTGAGTGGTCGTTTTGTTACAGGAACTTTCAAAGAATTGCTACCAATATGTTGCTGGTCTGCTATGGAGTCACTTATATTAAGTATTGTAGCTGGTAGCACCTTAATAACGGTCGAATAACCTGGATGTGACTCAATTAACGAATTTCTAACTCCACCATTGTTACTTAATGGGTTTATAGTACTTGTCATATGATACTTTGCATAACGATGATCATGGTTGAAGTAATGTGCAGAGTTATTCTCTTCGCTTGAGTAAGGTGCAGTTCCGTTTTCATACTCGTTCTCAACAGAATCGCTCTTTCTTGTAGATACTTCATAAGGATACCTAAGTTTTGGATGATGTTTTATCGTTGAATAGCGGTGCCTGTTTCCCAGCCGATTAAACGCGGACGCATGTCTAAACGGAATAGCGGCCAAATGCATTTGTTGTAGAACATGAGGATATCCTCGGCCCTTTTGGGATAATACTGGAAGAGGAGAGTACGGGATTGCTGCAATTTTTTGTCTTCCCCTGGGCCAACGCCATGTCTTATAGCGAGGACCACTTTCTCCGGTATATTGTGGCGGTGTCACCTCAACATATTCAGAATCCGGTGCAAAGTTTGGGGCATATGGCGTATTTTGTGTTTCTTTCTCTCCAGCTACCTGTCCTCCATCTTTGTTGCTTTCCAAAATGTCAATTACCGAGGCAACCTGGTATGTCACTGGAGTAGGTTTCTTCGAAGCAGTCGGTACAATATTCAGTAGCTGTTCCTTTAAATTTGCAGGGGTATCTTCCTCATCATCTGTGATAACTCGGTGCTTTGGAGAGTAAAACACTTTCTTTTCACGAAGTCTCTTTCCTGCTGAATTCGGTTTATATTGGTCTTCAAAGCCCGTTTCGTTATCACTTTCGTTTTCATCCTCTGAACTTTCTTCATCTTCATCCTCGGCTTCCTCTTCATCTTCAAAGGTTTTAGTGTTGTTCTTAAAAGCTTGGAGTGGATTGGTTGTGTAATTCCCTACATCGAAACTTGACTTGGGATATTCATAAGTTAGTGCGACTTTCCTGGGATTAGGCGTTGTAACCGATTCCGAGCCGAGAGGTGCGTATTCAGTCAGGCTGAACGAATGAGCCATTGGAGCGGAAATGATTGCAGCAATAGACCGTGGCGCTCCTCCACCACCACCTACCAATTTGTCGGCCACGGACTTGTGCACTGTCGCTTTACTAGGATTGCTGTAGGAACCATGGTAATTGTGATTCGGATGGTAGTCATAGCTGTTGTGTTTCTGAGGATGACTTCCGTAAGATTGCGATTGCGACTTTCCATAATTAGTGTGGTGGTCATGCTTTTCTGTGTTTTTATGTGACGTGTGCTGTCCCTTATGATAGCCGTCATGTGTCCCACGCTCATTTTCATGTTTTTTCCCATCGAGATAATCCGTGCGGACTCCCTGGTACAAATAATCATACAAAATCATATTTCATTTTACAAATAGAATTGCTATGAAATGAAGCTGACCACTTATGGTGTCATTCTAATAACTTGTCTAGGTTTTCTCGCTAAAACAGGTAAAAATATAACAATTTTAAAACCTATTCGTCTACACGTAGGCATTTTTCTTAGACTTTAATTGCAATTTCTTGCGATTTTTCGTGAAAGTGGTTGCCGTAGTGTATCTGAGTTTCTGATAGGAACAAAATTTTGTCTATAAGCGTTTTCCGCGATTCCTATGCTGTAAAACCCATTTGTTTTGCGTGAAACAGCAAAAAATCAAAACTTTCGTTTCCTGTTATTGGATCAATAATTATTACTAAACTAAGTTTATAGTATTTAACAGGCACTTGTTACTTTCATACGTTGTATCTAAGCAATGACATTGTTCAAGAAATCTAATCAAAGTTTACAAAAACTCATAAACCACAAAGTATCTAGAAACGCGGTTAATCCATTCAGCCGTTTCGCCAAATTGACTAAACTCTATCAGGCGTTATTTGATAGTGTGACATAACACAAAGTTAATGTTGTTTGGTTGACTCTGAAACACAGTTGGACAACACGGTTTCAATAGAAATTCTAATTTGCGGTTAAATGTGAGAATTTGGCTCTTTGTTTATTCTAATTATTATATTGCCCTGCTATGCGAATTTATCCGACGCAAATAATGGCTTTCGCCATCTTTTTGTACAAACTCGGACACTTTTGCAATTTACTAATTGCTTCTAGTGTACACACGTATCAAACATAATAAAGTGTGGTTATTCACGCACGCTTGAGTTGAAAACTTTGTTAACTTTCCGTAAAACATGCCAAAAATTGGCTACAAATGTACACAAAGTTGTACCAAATCATACATATTTTTTTCATAATTGCTAGGTAAATATGAATTTTCAACTTACATGATAGTCCCGCTTATCCCCTTTCGATTCTTGTTTATTTGCTTCCTTCGCTTCACTAAGTCCAAAACTTTCTGCTATTCGTTTTGCTTCTTCGTCATCGTAAAAGTGTTCCGTTCTTTGGTACTCTTCTTTGTGGTAAACACGTTTGAAACCCTATTACAACATACTCATTTCAGTTAATCCATATTCAAAAACTACAAAAATTGGTTGTGGTACGCAATAATGAAACACACCATCTCTTATTACGGCAACGCATTACAGGATGTAATTATTAATTAGAATTTCTCGCGAAAATCAATTTGATAATATTTGCGAATCTTCTCATGAGAGGAGTTCTGGGCATAATCATGAAAAGGGCGACAGAAAATTGAAGAAATGATTCGCTTGTTAAGCACACGTTTGCAGGAAGGCGTCCCTATAAAGTCTCATGTTGGTCATTTTTTCACACAAGGCTCACTTGAGCTTAGAGTGTGCATAATTTGAAACGAATCTGTTACTTGCAAGTTTTCTTTGAAAACTTTACAAAAATGTTTTCCATATAATAAAGTGGAAAATTTGCAAAACAGCGTGCCTGTTTTCTCTTATGCCATTATTGCTGTACTAAAGGTCTTACAATAATCATAAAGAATCAAGCCAACTTCCTCACCGTTACTTTCCTTCCTTTATTTTTCCTCTTGTGAGTCTTGAAACGCTCGCCTTGGTCTTTGTTGGATTTATCATGTGCATTTGCATTATCATTCCATCCTTTTTCAGTACCGTGATAAGGTTTCACTTCCTTTCCATCGGTAACTGCACACAAATTAGAGACCTTATCCAGTATGTTCATGTAACTGGGCTTCGCTTCATCTAAATAATTTTACCTGTGTACGTATTTTTCTGGGAATTTCCATGAGTATTCCCGTGGAAGTTTGTTTTCTCAGTTTCCTTCCCTCGTCCAGTTCCCACATAATCATTTAAATGTCTATAATTTGCTTCAGAGTGAGATCCCGAACTCTCCAAATCGGGCCGTTTCTTTGGCCTAATTCCGTTTGCTACCAATGGATTCACTCCAAATGGTTGGGTGGTTGATGCGAGGGCCAATGGAGAAGCGATTTCCCGTCCTTCAACGGAATCCTCCTGACCTGCAATCTCGTCCTCTTCTTCGTCACTTTCTTCGCTGTCCGATTCTGACTCATCATCTTCTACTCCATCTTCGTTTGTATTTGAGTCTGTTGCGTTACCTAACGTGACATCCCAATATGTTGGCTGCTCGCTTTCGGATGCATCCATGGGATTTCCATCTCCATCCGTTTTTATGATTTTTACTGTTCTCAATACCAGTTTTGAACCATTCGGCAAATTAGAGAATACGAGCTTATCTAAATCCTGTTCACCTCCATGTTCTAATGTATGATTAATCAGAGCAGTTCTTATTAAATCTTCCGGCTTCCGTTTTCCACCTCTATCAATACCAGAGATTTTCGCCACTGCACTTCGAATTGTTGTCGATGTAGTCGCTGTTGTTGGAATAGGCGTGGTAGTAGTTAATTCTTCTTCGGGGCTATCAGTATCAGTGTCCACATGTTTCACTGATTCTGTTGTCGACACTGTACCGTTACTGTCTTTAACACTTCGCCGTCCAGCTTTAAGTCTTCTTTTAGATGCCACCGTAGGCGGAATCGTTGTCGACCTTTTAACTGGAATAATATTGGCATTTCTCGAAATATTTCTTAAATGTGCTGACAGTCCTGTTGAAGTTGTCACTTCCTCTTCTCCTTTTATTAGTATAAAACATAGTAAAAATAATAACAGTAGAATGTATAAATTAGTTAACTTGGTCACTCTCATTGTTCTTTCCATTTTCTTTACTTTGGCAGGATTTGGCAAAGTTATTGCAATTTGCAATATTGTCTCCATTTACCCCATTCCTAACTATATGAGCTTTAGCACAAAGTAAACTCGCAGGTAAAGGATTAATTAAGTTCCGGTGTTCATGATTCTTGCTCAATGTTCACTGAAAAACCAACAAACACTCACAAAGTTAGTATCAACAAAATTTTAATGAGCAATAAACTAAAATACTTGTGGTAGTGATTTGATCACAGTCAAAAGTATCACTGCGAATTTTCTCAAACTGGCAATATTTCACACAAAAAGGCTCACATTTTTGCACCACATGCATGCGTGACAGTTTTATTGAAATGAAACTGATGCAATTTAAACAGCGTTAGGTATTCACTTGAGCTAGTGCAACAATAGAATTTTATACTTAATTCAGTTATGGACATTAACTAGTTGTATCGAAAGTAAGTTTGACAGCTATACAAACGAGGTGGGTACCTAGTCTGTAAGAAAAAAGAATTTGTGCGGTTTGGTTTCAAAAGAAAAGGGAATTTATTGTTAACTTTTTTTTCATATTGTCTGCTTGTTAGAAGATAAGCGAGTCATTCTCTCAGAGTAACATCAACAATTGTTACTTTGTTAGCAGGACTTCTCAAAGGATCACTCTGTTGTGAAGTGCGACAAATCAGAGAAAATGCTTCTTGATATGTAAACTACTGGTGCAAATTGCCTTTCATAGAAGCTGCTATATTACGGTTTTAAAGTTTTAGTCAAGTTCAACTAGGCTATGGTAAAGGCCCCCGTGGTAAGACCTTTGAGCTGTCTAAAAAGGTTATATAACAAAGAATGCAATTTTTTATATGAAAAATTTAGATGCATAAATTATGTCAATGTTACTCCTGACGGGTCAATTATGGTGATGAAATTATTGTAAGATTCGCATATATCAGTAGTACTAGCATGCAATTTTGGGGGCGAGTATGAAAGAAAATATAGTACAGAACCACAAAATTAAATAATTACGGTCTCGGTCAGAATGCTAATTAGATCGCCATTAAATCAAGGGTAGTTTTCAATTATTTTTCAAACTTTATATTTTTTTATTTATTTTTGGATTAATCCGCAAATAACAAGTTTGTTCTCGTGAGAAATATGAATATCAATTTCAAAAACACATATAAAGGAGGAATACGATTTTGACGAGCATGCAATTTAAAAGATGCATTGCAAACATCTTATTTCTTTTGTGAACTTACTTCAGACAGATTACAGTCCTACAGATTAAACTTTCTTTGCATTTTCATGCAACAAAGTACCATCTCTTTATAACTTTTTGTTTGCTTTCGAAGTTAGTTTTTTGGAGTCTTGTAGAAAGATGTTTTTTGTAATAATGTATATATTATGAAAATGAGAAAAAATACTAAAAAGAGACAAAGCTATTGTTGTTTTGTTTGGTTTTGTTTTTTGTATGTTTCTGATAAAACAGTACAGATATAATTTAATCAAAACTTGCACTACACACACATTTTATGTTTTAATGATTTTTTAATAACAATTACGCGCAAAAACTGGAATCCGAGGTTTTAAGTCCGGCATTACATAAAAATAACTCTTTTTCTTATGGCTAGTATAAGTATAATAAGAAACAATATGGTGGTTTACATATGTTTTCCATTAATAAAGTTTTTGCTTGTCCATTGTAGTGTATGCTGGTGAGAGACATGTGTGTATACATTTTTTTCCAACAATTCAATTTTTTTTTAGAATATGTAGTACAATTTTATTTTTTGTTTTCTTCATTAGATATTTTTTTGTATCAGTATATCAGACTACAATCTATACCATCAAATATTAATTTTATTTACTTCTTTTTTCTAGGGTCACAGGTAAATTACACGTTTCATCAAAAATTATAACACGTTATAGAGTAGGTTTTGTATAGTAGGTAGTTTATAATTTATTTCATATATATGTAGTATATATATGCATATAACCTTTTCGATTTACAAGTTAACCGTATGAATAGTAAACACACAAAAAAATGTTTAATATTCCCTATTACATTTGCCTTAATTAACTTATTCATAACTAACAATAATATGTGTTCCAGTATGTACTTGTTAAACTTTACATTTCTATTTACAAATATATTGACAAAATTGTTATAATGATGGATTTGCCCGTTTCTCATTCTACATATTTTATTATACTTTTTTAAACAACAGTTTCCTTAAACGAAAGCAAAAAAACAAAGAATAAACATCTCTTTTCTCTTATACCTTAGCTAATATATACCTAAGTGTTTTGCATACATAGTTATCAACACCAGTTTTTGTCCTTTACAGTTTTACGGAGAATGCTTATCTTAACATTTTCAATTCTCTGTTTTGTAAAAACAACCCTCTTTTACAATATAAATAATAAAAATGCATTATGGAATACATGAAATGCACAAAAGATGTTTTTTTGTAAAACATTTAATGTTTACAATGTAGCAATAGCAGTAGCAGTAAATTCGTGTGTATAATCGTACTATAATATTGTAACTGTAGTGGCAATCAGCTCCTCTAAACTTCTAGATTAGATTTGTTTCTCTGAATAAATTCGTTTCATTATTTGAAAGTAACGACAACCAAAACCCACCTTCATACTTCTATTAAGAGGATATAAATCTCAAATTTGTTATCGATTACTTATAGTTGAAATATGAATGCATAGCTTTGGCAAGGACAGTACATTTCCTTTTAAGTGTTTACAACAGCAAATCACTGACATTTAGTAACAAATTATTATTATAATTTCAGGTTGTATCTAACAGTTAGTATCAATCCCTAAATTTTATGGTGGTTGTTCAAAACTCCTTGTACAAAAACGAGTATATTGTATACGGTTACAGTTCTATGCCCTGAGAGGCTTCGTTAGCTTGATATTTTTGTAGATTAAATCAATCAATTTACTCATGACAAAAAGTGGGAGTTACTAAACACGTTGTTAAATATGTTAGAATCTATCTGAATTAGAATGCTGACTTTAAAAATGAACTGTACTGGTTCCTTACAGGTTTTCATCGTTTTCTTTGAGCAAGAAGAGCTTCACAAAGTATCGCTCAATGTACTTATCAATCTGGTGGTTAGCAATCTTCACTATAAACTGAGCGTTGTATAGAATCTAGCTTGGTTTACAGCTCGCCTGCACTAGTTTCTTGAAAAACATATCAAGAAAGGACACAGAAAACAATAGTACTTCCGCCGGAAAAAGACTGATAAAAGGGGTTCAAATGGAAAATAAACTGAATACATCCCACCCGATCCTTTATCTATACAAATTATGACGTATCTAAAAGTATTCAATTAATTACGTATTATCACATTGATTTTTTTATATGGTGTAACTTACAGGAATAGCAAATTCATCATTCTACGTAAAGAATTCTACGAATACTGATTTTTCATCTTAAAATATCTCCAGTTTCTTGTTGTATACAAACAATAATTGCTACATATTAGAAAGATTTTGTAATTTTAGTCGTAGAAAAATTCTTTAAAGGAAATTCCTGATTTTTTTTCTTTCAAATCTTGCCTGTAGGAGGTTGTATGAGAACTTGTGTTAAAGACACTGGAAGAAGATCTTGCAATGAAAATAACGATTTTAGAAGTAAGATTTAGTAGAGAATTTTAAACTGTGGCGATAACAATGAGAAGATGGGCGATATCAGCAACTCCACTCAACAAGTCGGGTGCAATCCTTGCAAGATTCTCGTTAGCAAAGTCACAAGATGGGAATATGTGAATCACGTAAGCTGGTTGTGTGGTTTCAGGATGGCAAATGTTAACAATTCCAGCAGCCTGTTTGAGCTGTAAGTATGTGATGAACCCTTGTCTAAGTTGGTTGCTTTGGTGAAGAACGTCCATGTGATCTCGACCACAAGGGAGTGCCAGCAACATGCAATGTTCAGCATTGATCTAAAATAGAAAGATAAGATTAGTTATACATGACTCAATTAGGTTCCGCGATTAGAAAAAAGGTATTTATGCACACTTACTTGTAATTTTCTCGTAACGCCTTCAAGCTGGTTTTGTTCCAGTCTCATTCTCTGAGAGATTCGCAATGGAGATGGCATCACACCATCCGGATTAGTTGGCAAAGAATCTGTGGCAACGCTGCGACTACCAGACACAAAGTGCATTTGAACGGCTGCACTGTCGTTTTTCAGGGCTAATAAACCTTGCCACATAATTGGGTAGCGCTGGAAAAAAATGCAAAAAAACATAATTTAGCTAATGGTATACGAAATAGATGCTATGTTATTTGCAATGGTAAATGTTAGTAGTACACACCTGTAGTAGGTGTAATAAGGAATCTCCTTGAAGACCATCTCCCGCAATGTTTGGTATTGGACTTCGCATTCTGATGGGAAGCTCCAATGGTGACGATGTGCCCTTCGGGCGCCCCCTTTCCTGTTCCATTGCTGCTGCAGCTGCCGCAGCTGCTGTGACAGCAGCAGCTCTTTGATCGTAAATGTAAGATGGGGAGTGTACGTATTGTCGTGTTTCCAATTCAGCATACATGTCCGAAAACGCTTGCCGAGTGGGTTGTTGTTGCTGTGGGAGACCACTAGCTGGGTACATTTGCCTCTGTCCTGGGAACACTGCACCCGCAGATGGAGAATCAGTACCTCTTTGATCACCACCGTGTGGAGATGACATATGTGGAGGGATACTGTGTGAAGGTGGTCTGTCTATTACAGTACCCATTGGAGGACCTTTGGGTTCTGGTGTTGAAGATCCTTTTACTGAATCCATCGAAATTCCAGGTTTTTCTTGACGCAGAGTAAAAGTCGGTGATGACTGATGGGCAAGTACTCCAGGAATGTAGTGGGGTGGATACGCTCCCGGATGTTCGGACTGACTTGCAATGTAATGAGTAGGGTTGTGCCCAGAAACAACTCGCATATCCGCCTAGAAATATTACCATGAAACATTAGCATAAATACCTCAAATTCCACTTTAATCGATAATTACGAAAAAAAGGTGGACTACCAGTATTTTGTTTAAGAAAGATAACGAATTTCCATATTCAACCAAAAATATTCTTTCAAGAGAGATAAAAACGAGCAAGGATAAAAAAAAATCATTATAATATAGAAGTGAACTAAAAAATGTGTTAAAAAAACTGAGGTCGCATATACTATTTTGGAGAAAAATACACTACAATGATATCTACGAAACTGCGTCTCCTTTTCTGAGAAATAAACTCCGTACCTGAGATACTTTACGAGTTATTAGAGTGGAAGTAGTAGTAGTGCTATGACTTGACATTGCATGGGAAGTGAGACTCAATACTTCATTTTCATTACGCCCACTACTTGATTTTGAATCTGTTAAGCTATTATTATTCGATGACTGCGTCACCAAGTCCAATGGTACGCAAGAGGAGTCCTATTGATTGATACACCATGAATAATATAAATAATGTTGAACACACATTCACACGGGATTTAAACAGAGAAACATTCACACAAACATTCATGCTGCAGTAACTGTATGATAACTTACCATGGGCGTAGTTTCGTAACCAGGACGATGGACCATGCTTCTTGGTTGACCAGCATGTGCAGATTGTAATTGCTCATGTGGAAGTGGAACACGACCAGGTTTCGGACTGTGTGCAGGTGGTTGCATGGAACCTCCGTGAATGTCACCTCGTGGTTGAGGAAGACCGATAATCTCCATGGGCTCGTCTTTCCCAGATGCCAAACGAATCCCACCCTCAGCACTTCGTCTGAAAGCTTCTTGCAATTGACGATGTTGTTGAAATTGTTGAGGTGTCATTTGCATAGCAGCATTTGGTGAGCTAACTACAGTCCGGATTAAGAACGGTGGTCCACCAGCCGGCATACCTCCTGCAGTAGATGTCAGAACGACTTGGGCCATAGGTGCCATAATAGCTGATTTTCGCTGCTGCTCTTCTCCAGCATTGATTTTCGTAACAGTTGTAGCCATGGGGACATCTGGAAGATGGACCAACTCTGGCTTCCCTGTTTGCGCGTTGGTCGCTGTAACAGGAATAGGGCCAGGTGTATGTCTAGAGTTAGGGCGAGGTGACTGTCGCTCTTGTGGCTTATTTGTTGTTAGTTGGAGAATTTGTTGTTGTTGATACATTGCATTAGGAGAGGCGCTATTTGTAGACACAAAAACGCCACGGCTTACTGGAGTGTGTACACCCGACATGAAAGGAGTTGGTGGTGTACTCGATTGGCTGCTAGGAGGAGCACCTGTAGGAGATGGTGTATTACTGGAAGCAGATACAACGATTTGCCCTTTCGCCAGATGCGGCGGCATTCCATAAGGTGCAGAAACTGGTCGCACTATACTACCTGGCATGACAGATCCCGGCATTATTTGGGATTGCTGAGATACGGGCAACTGGTGAGGTTGCTGAGTATGTGCCATTGAGATAGGTGGGCGGTGAGGAGAATTTTGTGGTTGGAATGCATACGGAGCAGGCTCTGTTGGTTTCCTTTGCATCATTTGCTGTTGATGTTGATGATGTGCGGCCATTTGTTGATGAGCCAATTGTTGCGCGTGCATTGGATGCTGCTGCTGTTGTTGTTGTTGTTGTTGCTGTTGATGGTGGGCAGCGAGTTGTTGCTGCTGGTGTTGATGAGCAGCGTGTTGCTGTTGTGCCAACACTGCCGTTAAACCTTCATGTTTCGCCATAGGAATTTGCTGGTGAGGCAATAATGGCGTCGGCATCCTTTCAACAACAGACGCTCTTCCTTGTGGAGATTCTCTCTCTGCCATTCGACTTATCACTGGTGTGTGCCTAGTTGACATTTGCACTTGGGGCAGTTGGTGGATTGCTTGGTGTTGTTGCATGAGCCTTGGTGGTTCATTTGCTTTCACCATTGGCATAAAACGACCGTCTTCACCTTGGATAACAGGTGGTGGAATACCAGATTGAATTTCATGTCCTTCCATTTTGATGGTTTCTTTGGTACCTTTGTTCTGATCAACCGTTTGTCCACTGCCTATTTTCGCGTTCTTAGGAGCATGAGTATCCATTTGGTGACCCCCAATAACACTCAAAACTTGACCAGAAGTAAGTCTGTGTGGATCCGGTCGTGTGTTCGCTCTTGTGGCCGATGCATTTTCATCAGGAGAGTCTTTGCTTCGCGACCTTGACCTCCTACCTGCGCGTTGTGTGGGTTGTACTGGTACTGGAGCCGGAGCAGCCATAACCGTATCGAAAGGTAGTGGATCGCCACTGTTAACCTTACGAAGGACCTCATTTATCGCGTCGTCAATTGAACTATTTAGTTTAGGAGGCTGAACAACTGGTGTAGGCTTGTTCAAAACCGATGAAGGTAATGGTGGAGGTGGTATTGACTCTGAGGACTTGATAACAATTGGTGGCGGTGGCGGCACACTTGTAGGTACAACAATCAAAGGTGTAGATGGCACCGAAGAGATCGGCGGTGGAGGTGGTTGATGCACAGGAATTGGTGGTGGAACAGGTTGCGAAACAGGCGTTGGTGGGGGTATACTCGCAATTGGTTTGGGCGGACTAGCCAATGGTGGAGTAGCCGCTTTCGACGTAATAAGAGGAAGTGTTACCGAAATTGCATGCGTAGGGGGTGATGGTAGTCGTGCAGCGACTGGAATAGCATTTGAAGGTGGCGATGGTAGTCGTGCAGCAACTGGAATAGCATTTGTAGGTGGCGATGGTAGTCGTGCAGCAACTGGAATAGCATTTGCAGGAGGTGATGGTAGGCGTGTAGCCACTGGAATAACATTTGAAGGTGGTGATGGCAACAACCGGGTAGCTGCAGCTATCACTTGGGCTGGAGGAGATGGCTGACGCACTGCGACAGGTATCACTGGTGGAACTAACGTAGGAGCAACTTTCTCTAAATCGCTCATTACAGAAACTGGCAGTGGTTGTTGTGGCTGAAGTACCGGCATTGCTATAGAGATTGGTGGACTTTGTAGCTTGAATTCGATTGGTGCAACTGGAGTGATAGGTGGAGGTACCACGGGCGACTTTGCTGGTGGGGAGATGATTGGCGGTGTGTGGCGAGTATGAGTTATTGGTGCAGTCTCTACGCGTTTGCTTTCATCATCAGAATCATGGAATTCATATACGTCACTAGGCTTGCTGCTCACTTCTTCCTTGACAACGGATGGAGAAACGACTGGTGTTGGAGTCAAAACCTTTGCAACAACTGGGACAGGAACAACAGCGGTAGGCTGTGCCACTGCTTCAGCAGGTTTCTCAACTTTAACGGGAGTCTCCTCCGTCTTATCTTTAGCTTCCTTAAGACTGATATCCACAAAAGATGCTGCTTGAGGTTTCTGGGGACTCCGCACAGGTGGTGGTATTACTATTTCAATTGCTTTCTCCTCTGGGATAACAACAGGCGACAGCTTCTCTTCAGGAACTTCCTCATCATCTCCTTCATCAATCTGAAGCTCTTTGGGAGATCTGTTATCGTCAAATGCCCATGGATCATGGTCTTCACGAGTTTCTTCTTTCTCACTGCTACTCTCAGCCCCACTGCTGTCTCTGGGAATTGCAGCAATAGCTGCTTCAATCTCATCAATACGACTGGAATTGCTTGCTGTGTCAACCGGACTAGGGACTTTTGGTGGACTGTCTTCCAATGTTTGCATAATTGGTGGTGATTGACCAACAGGAGTAGGTAGAGCTGGAGCAATCACTGACTTCGTGTCAGCCACAGGTTCCTCCTCTTCCTCTTCAGTACCGAGTGTCTCGAGAATTGCAGCAACCGCCAGGTCTGTCTCTTCCTGAGCAATAGTAGCACTATCTTTTACGATTTCATCTTTCACAACTTCATCCTCAGTAGTGCTTGTAGATGGTGGTGTGAGACATTTTGGTTCCAAAAGTACAATACTTTCAATTGCTTTATCCTGTTCAACCAAGCTGTGTAGTTTTTGTTCTTCCTCTTCCTTTTTCTTCCATTCTGGATCTACTACTGGGGCTTGAACACTCGATGAGTCGATATCTTGCTCATCGGCAGAGGCACGGATGGCGTCTGTGATTGCGTCGGTTATATTCAGCTTATCATCATCTTCATCATCGTCACTGGAAAACATTCCCTTGCTTGTTTGTTTGCTTTCACACTCATCCGCATCCTTCTCAGAGCTGGCTTTTAATGCTATCATTGGCATTTGTGGCGTTGGCGCACGAATGGCTATTTCTGGCACAAGCTCTGTCTTAATCTCCACTGGTAGAATTGGAGATAACGACGATGCCTTGGGCACTTCTTTGGTTTCAACAAGATGAACTTCAGTGTCAACAATCTTGAGTTCTGGAATGGGTGACGGAGCAGGGGAGTTGAATAAAGCATCGTAATCAACACTTTCTTGTTTCGGTTTGGTTGGTGGAACCTCCAACTTCATGTGTGAACTGGAATGAGACGAAACAGGAGTTCCTTCATGGGTGGAACCCCGTTTGGAGCGCTTCTCTTTGTGGTGCCTCTTCTTTTTCTTCTCCTTCTCTGATTTCTCAGAGGATTTTTCTTTCGAAAGTGACGATGATGGATGTGGCGTGGAGTGTGCGTGAGGTACTAGGGCTTCCAAAGGTTCATCCAAGCTCAGCGACTCTGTCCTGGATGAAACCGATGCAAATGGGCTCTTGTCCCGATGATGTTTTACTGAGGAAGAGGACGATGACGTTTTTGGTTTCTTTACCACGGTATCTTCACAACTACTTGGAGTGGTCAACACCATGGTAGGAGTTTTGGGTCTCTCTTGATCAGACTCTTTTTCCTTTCCGAGAACTGTCGTATTATCCTCTGAATCTGAACTGCTTGTCATTTGCCCAAAAAGTTCTTCCATTGTTGGAGCAGCACTGCCAATGCTGTCACGTTTGTCTCCAATGTCTCTACCACCTTCACCACTTCCTTCTGAGTTAAGGAATGATTTTCTAGATTTCAGACTTGAGCTTTTGTGGCCACGATGTTTCTTTTTGTTCTTGTTTTCCTTATCACGATCGCGTGATTTGGTGGGTTTGCTCATTTCCTTTTCTTTCGACAACTTTTTAGACGACATTTGGGAGGTGCTAGCCGCGTCGTCATTGTCTGAGGAATCAGTTGAGTCGAACAGTGGCTGTTTACGTGGTTTTTGTTTGGACTTATCCTTCGTTTTACTCCTGTGTGGGGTACTAGTGTGAAGGACTGATTGACCAGGTTGAGGTGTTTTAATAGAGCTGCTGTTCATTTGAAGGGGAGATTGAACATCACTGCTATCCGAATCGGAGTAGATTGTTTGAGGATTGTATTTCGGCTGGTGATTACTATGATTATGAATCTGGTCCACAAAACTGACAAGCGACTTGGGTTTTGAAGAACTAGATGAAGTACTCATCTTTTTAATTCTTTCACCAGCATTCTCTGGATCAGAATGGCTGTCATCAGAACTCTTAATACTTCCAGAGAACGATAGACTAGTGACATTTGACAGGTGTCGACCACTCCCGCTGCTGCTCTTTTTCATTTTCTTTTGCTCCGGAGGTAGAGACGAGCTTCCCCTAGAATCCTCATCGGAATGCGAGAACAAGGTAGAACTAAATATACTTTGACGAGATGGTGATTTGTTAGAACGTTTAGCTTTCTTTCTCTTTTCATCATCCTTCCGACTGGATTTATTTTTCCTCTTGGATTTCGACTTAGACTTGGTACTGCTGATGCTTGACTTCGTCCTGTCGTCATCATCCGAGGACATCAGAGGCTTTTCTGAATTCTGACGCTCTGAAAGCTTACGACGATGTTCCGCAAAGTCAAAGTCACCGATGTCAGCACGAGATCCTTCATCAGAGGAAGAGTTGGACATTGACTTTCGATGTGGATCTTGCTCTTCAATCGATGTGGATCGTTTCTTCTCCTCACGCTTCGCCCGGCTTTGTTTCAACTGCTTGAATGAATCAGCCACTTTATCAAGCTTTCGCTTCTGATCTTCTTCCTGCTGCTTTTGTTGTTGAGTAATATTTTTACATGCACGATTCGAGCGCTTCACTTTGTCATACATTGACACAAACATTTCGCTTTCATCAATGGTCACATCGAAAATGGAATGGTGTTTCTTTTCTTCTTCCTCATCGTCTGCAAATTAAAACAAACCAAATATTTTTTTATTTCAATGCTGTTCAAAAACGACAAATCAAACAAATCGACTTTGCATACCTGTTTCAGAGCTGTCTGTTTCTTCCAAAACCCTCCTACGCTTCTTGGTCTCCTTCTTTCGCTTCATTTTCTCCGAGTCACCGGCACAGGAATCTCCTCCACCAGACTTATGCCGATCACGTCGGCCTTCAGAATCCCGTTTTTCACTTCTGTTGCGGTCAGGAAAGTCCATGGCATTCGACGATTGATTAAGATTGAGTATTTCCATATTATCATCTTCCGAATCAAGAACATGTTTCGGTTTCTCTTTATCTTTCCTTGAAGACTTTTTACTAGAGGAGGATGAAGAGGACATGGACGGTTCTTTGGGTTTGCTTGTAGAACTGCTCGAGTGACTACTACTATGTCCATGATGTTTTGACACAGATTTAGACGAGGAGCTGTTCTCTTTACCGGAACTCTTTTCCTTTTCTCTTTCTTTCTTGTGAGACCCATCTTTGGAGCTGCTTGTGCTTGACTCTGGTTTGTGAGTGGAACTGCTACTGGTGTGCCCTTCGACACGGGACTTTTGTGTTTGATGGTGACTACTGCTACTACTGCTGTGGTGCTTTGACGAGGAGGAGCTACTTGAAGACTTTTTATGATGATGATCTCGATCCTTGCCACTTTCCTTGTCCTTACGAGACTCTGTGCTACCACTGACACTTGATGTTGACCCAGTTGGTTCTTTTTCTTTCGGACCACTTACACTACTCTTGTCAGACTTGGACGCATCGGACTTTTCAGAACGCTCTTTCGGGACTTTCTCCTTACTAGAAACGCTTGAGTCCTTTGTGCTTTCACGAGAATCTTTACTTTCATTTCCCTTTGACTTATGATGGTGATGTACAGACTCCGTAAGACCGTCTTTCTCGATCTTGATTTTCTTTCGATCTACAATGAAATGCAAGTGTTGAACTGTTAAAGAATGCAAATGTTGATATACAAAAAAACAACAATTCAAAATAAGTTTTTACGTACCTTGTTCATTCTCTTGTGTGCTCAGCCGACGCTTGGCTTTGCTACTTTCTTTGTTATCCTTTTCCCGTTTATGAGAATGAGATTCTTTGGAAATTTGGAAGCCAGCTCGATCCCCGCTGTTCTCTCTGTGGTCTTTGTCCTTTTCTCGTTTCCTCTCCTCTTTTCGGTGATGACTACCATGGTGGGAATGTGATTGACTCTCTTCCCGGGAGCCAGATTCTGCGATACCTGACCCACTGCCACTTTTCCCTTCTTTTTCTTTCCTCTCCTTCCTTTCATCCTTATCTTTTCCACTTGAAGGTTTAGACGAACTGGCAGAGCCACTTTGATTGGAATGCGACTCGCTTTTTAGCCCAGAAGAAGCACTGGACTGATGTCCTCCACTACCACTTGAAGCTACTGGAGTGGACGAGCCACTGGTTCGCCTCTTTTTATCTTTGTCCTTTTTCGAGGTCTCTTTGGGCGTGTTTATAACCTCATTTCTAGATGTAAGTAAAGCAGATTGAACATTAGCCACAACAGCTACTGTGGTCTCTTGATGCACCGGTTGAACTTTAGAACTAATCTCGTCTTTCAAAGAGCTCAGTTCCGACTTTTTGCTGGATAGTGAATTGGAGTGGCTAACTTTGTTGCTACTACTATGTGACAACGACTCCTTCGACGTAGAGTGACTTTTCTCTCTAAATGCATGGTGATGTTGAGAGGAATGATGGTGACCATCCGTTGCACTAAAACTTCTCTCCCTTTTCACTTCACTCTTATCACTTACCACTGTAGCATCACTGGGCTTATCATTACTTGCCGACGGCAATGAAGAATGTTTTGATAGGAGCTGCCCCTCGAAGGACGCGGAGGAACTGGCAGAACTGGGAGTATCAACACTTATCCTTCTGGGCGTAGAAGGACGTGCGTCACTGGAACTAGAGGATTCTGAGGAATGAGTACTTGAACTACTGCTACTGCTGCTGCTACTACTGCTACTGCTACTATTTTGAAAAGGTAGCTGGCAGCCTGGCGTGCTAACACCTGGAGAACTCTTACGTGACTCCAGACTCAGAGATCTTTCCACTGCTCGTGGGCCGTTCATGAGCGGCAGTGAAAGCGGCGAAACAAGACTCGGTGTTGGGGGGAAAGTCATAGGTGTTGTTGGTGTGACTGGTTGATATGAGGATGTTATCAGAGAAGCTTTTCTGTTTGTATCTTTCGGTGTGCTTTGTGAATCGTTTGATTTGGATGAGGTGGAAAATGACGAGCTTCCGCTCTTTGTACTAGTAGAGGACAGAGATGTGGGTGGCATACCGATAGGGCCGGGAGGTTTCCCGGGGATGAAGCTTTTCACTGATCCTGTGGGTAGTGTAGAAGAAGTGGATCGATGTAGGGTTGGTGTGACGTTTGCATTGAGATCTTTAACTTTATCCACTACACCTTTCCCAACAATGGCACTGGAAAGACTGGATGATGAGGATGTGTAGCTTGGTGAAGGGGAACCCAAAGATGGAGCTGCAGTTACCGGTTTCGCAACAGACGCACCGAAATTCGCACCACTTATGGGAGAAATGCTACTGATAGGAGATGACAATGGAGGTACACAGTTATTTGACACCGTGAGCGGTGATGTTTGTCCCAAATATGGAACAGAGGATGAGGAGGAACACGAACTTGTTCGCGACAACGCTGGTAACTTCCAGTTAGTAGGAGACGTCAACAAAGTTGTTGTCTTTGTCTCATACTTCTCGTTAAAGTTTACCAACCGCTCACAATCATCGTCAAAGATGCTTTTCCGTGCGAGCACTGTTTTGCCAATGTCGGACGTACCAGAGAACTGTGGAATGGTTTGTTTGATCTTGTCGATGAGCGAATCTTTGCTGCCACCATTGCTACTATTACTATTTGAACTAGCACTAGCACAAGATGCGCCTGTCACTGTTCCCACCACACTTATTGGCATTTCTGGGATACTTATAATTGAGTTCGTTAAGTGAGGGGACTGTGGAACTGCTGGAGTAGTGTGCTTTAATATTTTCCTATTTCCGTCCCAAGTGTCATAGCGTGCACACAAGTTTTTCACTCGTTCTTCAAGGTTTTCCGCAGTAGGAGAATGTCTCGGCGACAATCCTCCTTCGGAATCTGAGGACGCTGCGAAATCATCACCTTTCCCTTTCTGATGACTTTTCACAGGCACTCTTGACTCCTCACTATGATCACTTGACACCAGAGCACTAGAGTCATCGTCTCTCTTGCCACTGAATCCAAGTGACGGGCATGGAGTGGAAGTACTGTTTGTATGTTCATAAGAATTACTATTTGTACTTGGATTGGAATATGTATGAGTCTCCGGAGTAGACTCGGTGTTTGGAGAAAAAATACTGGTATCGTTTGTTGACGATAGCATCACAGACGGACTCGCCCCGCTTGACGGAGAGATTGTTGGACTGACAACGACCACTTTGCCTTTCTTCACCTGACCACTTTTACTACTAGAACTACTGCTACTACTACTACGACCACTACTAGGTGTGGATTTTGAATCTTTCACAGGAACTGCGCTTTGTAACTTCACAGGGTTGTTTTGGGGAGTCTCAGGAGCAGGCTCCGGCTTGGATATCCCCTTGGCAGGAGGAGCTCCTGGAGACTCAGCCTTCGAACTAGGCGAAGACCCTACCGGTGGTACTTCGAAACCGTCCGGGTTTTCATCACAAAGGGGAGTCCCGGGTCGGTCATCACTGTCATCGGTTACCTGAGTATGAGAAGAGCCGGAAGTGGACTGTCTTCCTGACTCACTTCGCTTCCCAACACGGGACAAGGGAACCATGTCCACATCTTGGTTTGAGTGAGGAATGAGACATTCTGGCGATGAGTTTAAGTGATTGCCAGAGTCAGCAGAGGTACGTCGAATTTTACTATCAACCGGTCTCTTCTGTGAATCTGTGGAAATTAAATGATCAAATATTAGTATAACATTATTCGCTAATCGCCATTCATATAACTTTTCAGCTTTCATAAGATTCTTACCAGTAGCTAAAGCATCGTTCAAATATTTTGGTATCAATTCGGTCGCGATTCCAACTCCAGGGTCGGCTGAGGTACTCACGATCTCTGCCGATTTGGGCTCAGGTGACGTACTCGATACTCCATCAATAGTGGTCGTTGTCAATACACTCGAGATATTTTCTGACGAACTTTTTCTATGTTTTGAAGCTGAAAACAATACAATTCATAGTTAATAACTACCAATTCCAATCTAACGGAAAATGTTTGAATATTGCCTGTTATTTACCTGGTTGGAAGCTGCCAACTTTTTCGTCCCCGCTAGCACTCGACCCGGTAAAATTACTGTGAGCATCTGTGTCAGAGTTTTCCACTGCAATTATATCGGATGACGACGTGACTATGGCAGAGTCCGTTTCATGACAATTGAGATCAATCTTAGCTGTGCCAGCGGAAAATGTTTCTCTTTCTTTTCCATCCTGTTTCCCTCCCGCCGTGGCTACCCGGTGATTTTCCCCAGATTCCAGATTTCTTCTGTATCCATGAAGTTCCAGGCTGTTGAAGCCTTCATGAGCATCCCTGTTCGTTAAAAGCCCCCTACTAGCCAACGCCGATGGTGGACTTGTGTCATCCGGTTTGAGAGTCGTCATTGGTTTCGAGTCACCGTCCAAATCGTTTCTATACACATGATGATAGCCTGACTTGAGTCCATCTTCATATTCCCCCAATCTACTTCTCGCCTTTCGAGTTTCCTTGAAGGTCTCTGTGCCGAGAACCGCCATTGTACTAGGAGATGAGGAACCACATATCGACAACGAATTTCCCAGGCCCGTATCCAGCCTTTCTTGGAATCTTCGAATGACTTCTTGAGATGCAAAGTCAATATCTAGCTTCTTTCCTTTTATCGCCCAGTTTCCCAGTTCGCGTATGGCAGTCTCTGCAGATGAGATCTGAAACGACAAGTCAATCAGTTTTAATCTCCATTTTACCTGTTACTGTTACACATGATAATTTTTATATTATTCCCTAATGGAACATCACGTCACGTACCTCTTCATACTGAACCAAGGCCAGAAACCGATTCTGGTCCATATCCACCCGTTTAATAGCACCATACTGACAGCAGTGACTCGTCAACTGTTTCTCATTCACTCCTGTTGTTCCATCTAAGAGTAACGCGTTTGTTGGAGGGTTTCGGAAAAACGAAATGCGTGCTTCTTTTCCCTTGAATACATGTCGACCCCACTTTGCTCTGATTGCACTCGCTATGTCTAGGAATTCACATACCGCATGGGTACTGCTCCCTTGCCTTCTAATGTCAATATTCTACGAGAAACAAAAAAAAACCACCGATAAGCTATTGTCACTCCACTTCAAGTTGCTTTTCACCCTCCACTTACCATTATATCACCATACTGATCAAATGCTGACTTTATTTCAGATACAGTAACGGAAGATTCCAGACTTGTGATTAGGACGGTACGTGTTGGAAAACTTGACTCCTCTTCCCCAGGACCTCTGATAATGTCACAAAAAAACAAAGACCATCAAGCTCAAATCTCCCACGTGTTCCAGACAACATTCCTCATACCAATTCTTTCTTTCCAGATTACTTTTCAAACCGTTTGCACGACATGGAGAAAGCAAACTATAAAAGTTTGGAAGCAGTAGTACGTAAACTGAATATAAAAATAGCAAATTTTGTTGTCAGATAGTATTATAAAAAAGCACCACGGTACAGTAGACAGTCCTTAAAAATTAAAACACTCTACATAAATAAAAAGTATGTAAAAAATAGTACAGTAAAAATTAAAAAATAACAACACAGTTTTCGAGAAAAAAAAGACTGAGATAGATATAAAGTAGGTTTATAATCATGTAGTCTATTATATAAAATATTTAAGTGCGATAGTTTTTTTCTTCATTTGTGATAGGATTTCAAAATCGTATCTTTTGAAATAATATTTGCTCGTCTGTCGTCAACTGTCGAAAAACGCCAGGAAGTGTCCACTCCCCACTGACAGGCATGGCCATTATCGCACAAAAAAACGTCCAGCCTTGCCTATCATCCATGTCATAACCATGTATGGAACATTAAACTTCAAAAAAACGAGTTTAAAACACCGTTGCGTTTTACGTTTGACCATTGAGTCTTATGTGTCGTTCTGTCATTCAAATCGTTATTTTGTCCTTGTCGGTTGAAGAAAAAATGTCATTAAATATTCACCCTCGATATCATCGTGAGCTTGTCACATGGAAAAAGTGAATCCATGCAAAATGATCAGCCTTTCGTAAGGAAACAATCTCAACAAACTGTCCTTCAGAGTTGATAATCTCTTATTATTCAGTCTGGAAATGAATGACTTCATGCAGAAAGAGTAAACATTTAGCGAAGGTAATAAAAAGAGACATTGATTTTTTGTGATACATCATCCAGAAAGTAAATGATACAAGAAAAGTAAACATTTATAAAAAGAAAAAAAGTGATACAGTTTAAAGGGAAATAGAGACCGTTCGCCACAAATGAACGAAGAAGAAGAAAGAACAAAAAAAACTAATATTTTTTTGTTGCATTTGATTTTGTGTGTTTTTTCTACATTTGTACAAACCTGCTTTCTTCATCGGTGCCCCCAATGGACTCCTCATTTTTCCCAGTGTAGTACGGGGTCACTTGGATTTTGCAGCCGAAAAACTGTTTATCTTGTGATGACTGAACAGCTTTCGCTGCGTACTCTTGGGACTTAAAGCAGACTATAGCGTATCTATCAGCGCCCGCTCCGATAACCCGCACCCATGCAACTTTCCCGTGCTTTTTGTACGCATGATAAAGGCCATCCTTCAACGAAGTGTCGGATGACCGAACAGGAAGATTTCTGATTTTAATGGCGGCATGAAGTTCCGTTGTGTTCGGAGGTCGTCTATGGTGCTGGTGATGATGATGGCTGTTTGTGCTAGCACCCCGACTGCGGAGAAAATTGTACAAGAAAATTTACACCAATGTTTATAAACAGGAAACCAGGTTTCAGAAGAAAAAGGGGAAAAATTTTATATATAAAAAAATATTTAAAAGTGATTTTGGTATAATACTTTGTGTGGGTTGTTGGAAAAAAAACTATGAACAAAAGATTAATACATCTAATTTCTACGAATGATATATTTTGTCTCTACCAAATTAATCAACTACCAACAGAGTGATTTGTCTTTCAAGAAAACAGAAAAGCAGATACAAAAAACAAGGCATATATGAACAAAAGTAATTAAAATTATGTGCACACTTAATATACTTCTACCGTTCGCTAAAAATGGGAGACATAATGGAGTACAATATATATTTTTTTATGTAACTGTATATTCATCAAAATTGTCATGTTGAGCATGCCATGATCATTAGTTCATCAATTGAAAGATTGAAACAAGCAGAAACTCTAATTACTTGACTTTTTCATCAAAGCGTATTAGCGACAATGAAACATTCATACGAAACGTTAATTCTCTCTGGTACAATCTTCAATTAGCTCTGCTCCAAATACTAAAAAACAACTCCTTTTTGCTCGAACAAACGTCATCATCCCAGTAAAAAAGAAACGATGTCATAATCATAATAATGAGAATCGAAATCAGTTGCTATTGATACTCTCTCCAAAATATGCTCTTTTGTCCCACTCTCTCAAAGCCATCAAAATAACAAATTTTCTACACTGCATTCATCCTATCTCAAGTCTATCTCTCTTTTCATTGCATAGAGCATAGCATGATTGTATTATTGTGCATAGACCGCTAATAAATAACTTATTATTTTGCACTTTGTTGCAAACAATATATAGTCATCCCTATAACTGTACATTGTACAGTTTCTCAAATCCTCAAGCAGCGTTCTATCTTACATGTGCAAAAAAGCGTTCACAGCCTTTACTTCGTTAAGCATGTGTAAAACAATAGCAGCAGCGTTTTTTATATTATTATACATATATGGAGGTGGTGGTGACTAAAGCAAAAACCTCATTGCATAAATCACGAGGGCAATAACCTTTTTCAATAATAAAAATACTGCCAACAACTAAAACTAAAAAAAATTCTTCGTAGCAACTTCACACACACACCTTGGCCAAGTGAAAGTAAAAAAAAAAGAACGGCAATAGTCAACTTGTATTGTTTGTGCATAGATGTTATATGTACAAAGTTATGGTAATAAAAAAATATATGCTATTTTTCTTCGTCAGCAGCTTCCTGGCTGAAAGTGCCATAAAAAGTAAGCTATAAAATAGTCTAGTGGACTGTGATGACGCGTATGATAATGGCCTGCATTTAATACAGCGAAAAAAAATACTGCAGAGCTTTCCATTTTTTTCCACAGGGACAAAAACATCTTAAAGCGAGTAGATCAAGTAGGAAGAATATAAAAAAGCAAGAAAGAAGAACAATGAAAAAAGGGAGAAAAACAACAACAACAACGAAAAACAGAGAACAACAACGGCAGCGACGCGAGCGAACAGCGGCAGCATACCTTGGAGAATATGATTTGGAGGAAGAAGGTGAGTGTGATGGAGAATGAGGTGCGAGTGACGACGACTTTCGATGAGGACTGGGTGACGATGACGATGACGACGAAGCGCTAGCTGCAACTGGAGATCGGGAGGAGTGTCTTGCACGGGAGTCCGTAGGCCGATTTGTTACCCGTGATCGACGATACCTACAAGGGGCACAGTTTGTTGTGTCACATTGGAAAATGATTTTGTTTTTCATTAGAAAAAAATCACAGACAGAAAAAAATCTTTCCGCACAACATTTTGCATGGCATGGCATTTTATGAATAATATTAAGGAACATAAAAAAACAACAGGCGACACATTAGAGACAACATAAGACTTCCGGGCAATTCTTTTCACGGAGAAATGATAATAATAAAAAGTAGTTCCCTTCGTAACATTAATTTGACTGGAATAACCCGGAAAAGAGCTCCTTTTGAGTAGGACACTAACACAAAATATCATAATGGTAACCATAACATAATTTTCCTAGTCACCAAAAGTATATCATGCCACTTTTGGACCTTTCCCTGTAGTACCGTTGCGCAAACTTAAAATACTATCAGACCCAAAAAAATCAGAGTACTAAGTACTAATGATTCTCTTAAAACATCTTTCTGAAATATGGTATGTGTTTGTTTGGATATTTTTGAACTAAAAAAAAGGATGATGACAAGTGGCTATTAGAGTATTTACCGTTGACGTGAGTAGGAATTGTTTTGATGAAAACGAACAGAGCCACTGCCCCCTCTGGAAAAGTGGTTGGTTGAACCGTGATGAGGTGGAGATCTGGAACGGCCTGAGCTTACACTTGTAGAAACACTGGAACGAGATCCTGAACGCGATCGTGAGCCGGGAGTACTTCCGCGATCGGAACTACCAGACTCACTTACCGATCTAGAAAAATTTACATCCAATGGGTGAGACTTTTGAAGGTGACATTTGATGGAACCACGTGGAATCAGTGTCTTCATTTACCTAGACTTATGCCTTTTACTCGGTACGTGACGAGAGGAGACTGTACTAGCGGGGGATTCTGGACGTCGGGGAGGTTTTGAAACTTCACTGGTTACAGGGGGATGAGTACTTGGAGGAGGACCTGCTGTCCTTTCGTCAGACTGCGAATGTGCGGGAGGTGCAACGCGACCAGGTTCATTTGGATACGAATTCCATGACATACGGTAACCCCTGAGAGTATTGTTCAGCCACAGTTTAGTATTTACACATGTTTCTCACTCCATTCATATAAAATTTTATGTTGCTATAAAGTATAAAACATTTCCTACCTATCCATATTATTATTGTGAAACGAATGCCTATTGTTGTAATTATTGTGGCGGTTTTCTCGGCGACCACGATAACCATGTCCATCTCCTCTACCACGACTAAAGCCTTTCGGTTGATCATAATAATGACTAGATGATTCTTCCGATTGCCTGTAGTATATTTACACAAAAATATGATGATGATAAGCAAATGGTCGGTCTAGTAAGTTTACTTTATACTGAGACACTGCTGGAAGCGAGAGAGAAACTGAAACAAATTTGTTCTTACCCATGTTGCAGAGGAAAGCGTTGCTGGCGGTACACAGAGGGACCGGGACTGTTGTGGAGCCCCGGACTGTTGGAATTGCAGTTACTCGTATTTCCTTTACCAATGACTACAGGAATATCGGAGGGTGTTTCAGGTGTGGGATCAATTGGTGGATGACATCGTGGAGGTACAGATCCCGGTTCATGGTAGCTAATATCCAATGGCTGGCCAGCCATTGAATGAACCGCTCGAAACGCCTTTGCAGCGGATCGAATGTCGATGAATGCGACTGTCGCACTCTTCCCACTTCTGACTCCTCCATTACCCCCGGACACACTCCCTCCTGACCCAGATGTATCCTCAGGTAACAACTTGACGTTTTGAACGGGTCCATGTCTGCAATTAAAGGATAACATACTGTTTTCTTTTTCTCTTGGACACACACAACTCTCCAGCCAGTCACTCATTACGTTTTGTCTTCCTCTTGAGGACAAGGATGGGGCAAATATAATGTTAATTTTTCGCTTGTGATCTACTCACGGTTTGGCAAAAATAAATTCGTTACTCAATTCGTTCCTATGCATCGTCTTTTGGGAGATCGCTCTTGTGCTCCTAATCACATCACCAAATATTAAATAACTAGAGAACTCACTAACGAACTAATGCTCTGTTATCCATCTATCCATTTTGTTCCCTCAAGATTTCCCACAGGAAAATGGGAAACCACACACATAGCCAATATATCGACCTTCCAATATCCTCCCTTGAAACAAGCTTCTATTACTTCCACCTCCTATTATTATTCCAATAATTTCACTACATATTCCATTGGCGAGTCACCGCAAAAACCTCATTTGCTACGAACGCTCCTGCAAAATTGTAGTTTTTTCCCTTCGTTTTTCGCGCTTGGAAATATACCGTTTGTCAATTCTTCTGAAATGCATTATTTCCTCTGTAAAAATACTGAACTAAACACTAGCGCTTTGTACACTCTTGTAAGTATTCCATAATTTCCACGAAAATTTCTACCAAAAATGGGGAAGCGGTTTTGGTAACTGCGTAATTTTGGATGACACGTTTCACACTTGGACATCTACTATGTCCACTTATTTTGCTCCGTGTGTTTCTGAGTCAGTTCCGCTTTTCCCACTTTTTCCTACACATGTACCACTATCATTTTGCACACTTTTTTCAGTAATTATTTGACTTAGATTTGACAGTACAAAGTATACAATCATCACCAAATACCGCCTGCCTATCAGTCCCAGAAAGAGAACGGTCGCGAACCGATAAGGAACTTAATTGTATATTCATATGAGTATGGATTTGACTTTTTTTTTTACACCACCCGAAAATAAATAGGATTCTTGTAAACACAAGAGTAAACTGCCACTTCTAACGATTCAGTCAACGTAGTCAAACTGATAACTGTGAGAGTACACATAGTAATCCAGAAAAAAAGACAGATTAACCAGGGCAGAATTTTTGTATTCATGCATAGGTTTTTTTTTTCTCGTGTGTGAAAACTTTACCGTATTTAGCATTTACAACTGGCCTGCTCATCACAAACCATTTTTCGTTAATGGATTACAACAACAATAATAATGTCATCCACTCATCCTAAATGTTCCAAATCAACGTGAACTGGTATTCACATTCTTCTGGGTATTCTGTACTTTCGAGGTGTATTTTTTTTCAAGTTACACATGATGTAGACCATAAAACCAGCGTTTAGCCAGTAGTTTCTATGAGAGGGGCAATCATGATTATTACCAAAACGATTATATTAGTGGCTTGTTCAAGAATCGATGAAAAATATCAAAGTAGAAAGGATACTGCACAGTATTATTTTCATGTCATTCAAAATCAAAGGAAGCTGAATGATATTTTGCAGTAAAACATTTCAAATTGTAAATTCCAATCTGTTCACAAGAACATGAACATGAATACGATATCAATCAAATATAGATTGTAGTTTTTTTGTACAGGTAAAAGAAAAGGGGAAAAAGATTCCATACAAAAACATGGTCAGGATATGCAGCATTTGGAAGTATTTTTTTTATACAATTACTATGCATCAGACAGACAAATTGAAATTTGATGATGGAATATGTAGCCAATTTGAGAACCTCCTCAAAACTAAATGTTTTAACTGGTAGCAACAAAAACTTAAACGCGTTGGGGATTACTTCCTTTAAAATGTTTCTACGGAATAGTCCAAATTAAACGAAGTCAGTCAAGCATATTCAGAGGTTCATCATTTTTTACCCCGAAAATTATAATTATTCCTAATTAACTAGCGTAGCGGGTATATAGCGAGTTCTTGGAACCAATGCGCGATGTGCTTCTCTGCAAATCCTGCAAAACACCCAATTTTGGCGTTTTTTCTGTGAGCTCATCAGAAACCCTATTATTTTATCAAGCTGTGTGTATATGATAGCATTATCATTTCAAGTGTTACGTTGCTGTTTTTACTCATATTTTCATTAAATTTAAATTATTACTGTGAAAAAAGTGTATCTACGAGGATGAGTAAACTAGCGTAAACACATTTAAATTGATGCAAAAGACCACAGCGAGATATCCTCATGTACACCATGTATTTTAGCATGTACCACCGCAATATTTTTTGTTACGTACAACATTTCAAGACACACACGGCAAGTTTTTTACAATGTTGTAACCCTACATATATTTTTGTTCGAGGACTGTTCACCGTGTTTGAAACAACCTTAGTCATGCGACCCCAAATGAAACATTCAGCATGAAAAAAATAATCATCATAATAATATCGCTGAGACGATGACGAACAGAGAACATAATGAAATGTGTAGACACACACACACATCCTCCTCCTTTGACCACAGCAAAGCAACTGGCTCTGCTTGTTTTCTGCTGACAATTCGCGTTGCATTTGCACAACTTTCAGAGCTCTACAATCTTGTACGAAAAGTAATAATCTGCTACATGAAGTATTGTATATACCATAAGACGTTTCAGCTCGCTCTCTCTATGAATCATCGTCGTTCCCTTCTGTAATTCCACATCCCGTTTGGTTCCTCATATCGTCAAGTCTAAGTGCTTTTCCCAATGTATGTCTAGTTAATGGTACTACAGTGGCAATTTTCAATTTGCTTGCGCACTAAAACCATCTTCTCGAAAACTTGGCAACACCGCAGCCAGCTCTGATGTGAACCAGTCTACCATATAAAATGTATAGCTGAGTATCTCATACTTAAATATTCTCATAGCCAGGATAAACTACGTCGTTCGTTTCTAAACCATCTAGTTTTATTTTACACAGTGCAGGTATATAACACATCTAGCTATTCTTTAGTGTTCGTTGAGGAAAATAACAAAAAAAAACAGAATATATATCTTTTGATGATGATAATAATACGGTGGTTGGTATGTAGGTACGCTCACATGGAGGTTTTCTGTACGCTCAACCTTTTTTCGTGAATGCAGGCATGCATGCCGTACACAAAACTCATAACAAAAGCCGCTTTTTGTGATGAATTTTCATTGTGCTGCTTTGCTCCTTCTTTTTCAATCTTTTATAATGCCCAACAACATGAAACAAGTCATATAAGCTTGGTTTTCTGTTGTTGCGAGAGTGTATAACTTGTGTGATTGTGTGTGTATTGTTCATATTCCCTTGAAAATATAAGCACTACTATGCAGGAAAAAAAACCTCCCCAAGGTCTTATAAGCACATACGTGTGTAGAGTGAACGGAAAATTCGATGGCACAAAAAAGGTTCAATTACCTACCCTCCATCCACCCGTGGGAGGGGAATGGATTGGATGAAAATGGTTCGTCTTAGAGAGTCTAGCTCGCTACTACTTAAAAAACCCATGCAATGCTTGCACGTTGAGTATATATAGGCACACAATATAGATCCAAACCGTACGTTATTATTTTCGCCGAGTATGCTGAGAATGTGTTTACATCGTGCTTTCATACTACGCCACTACATGTATGAATTTCTTATAAAGTATCATATTATATACTACCACCGACTTCAACTTTTTTCCTTTTAGATTTTTTTTATAGTTGTAGGTTGAAAATAATAAGAAAACTGAATGTTTCTGCTTCTTGGATGTGTACGTACACGTAGCCTCCCCACCAGACGAGAATGTGTTATGCGAAACGCCTTATTGTGTTGTGACTTCTTTTACTGAGGCAAGAGAGGAGTTCAAATAGTGCATGCGTTTTAAGCACAAATAGGCACACACGAGTATAAAATATTTCGTCTTCTCCGAGGCATGATAGCCAAAAACGACGAAAAAAACTCCATTTATATATGCATGAGATATTATTACAGCGAAATGTTTTGTCAATAAGTTTACCACGACGAGAATATTCTCTAATGTTTTCAAAAGGATTTTAAAACAATTTTTACCTAAGTTCTTTTTAGTTGCTCGCATGCGGAATGAAAGACGTGTATTCAATGTGCTGACTACATCGTCAAGTCAACGGCACAACTAACAGCTCAAACGAAATGTAGTGACTCGGAGATACGATGATACAGAGCAACTCAAACTCATCTCATCATCACATCAGCTCAGCCAACAATAAAGTGTGTAGTGGAGAGGAAAAAAAAGACTGCTCGTTTTGTAAGTGTCAAGATAGAGAAAAAGAGAGAAATACTGTGTGCGTTTTTATCTTTCCTCGTCCTATCATCATCATTTAATAGACCCAGAGAGTGCACAATAGAGAGAGATACATTTCTACATTTTCATAAGCCTATCTAATTGTGTAGGGAAAAAATACGCACACAACAGAGAATAATACGGATATAGCCGAAGTTATATTTATAAAACTCATTCAATTACTGTATTCTTCTATGTTATTATGGCTAATCTATTTTTCTTCATTTTCATATGTATCTCGCCGTATCTCATCATGGTCACTGTGTACTCAACTGTCTAATGTTCCCTCATAGAACACTCCGACCACCATTGTGCATTCGGAGCAGTATAATCTATAACTTGCGAGAATATCTCTCGCATGACACTCAACACAATTATACGCTACGACCATGAATATCTCTACAATTCTTGTTGTTGAATAACTGGTCTATTTAAAAGAGATAATGTTTTATGATAGATATTCTTGGGCTGCTAAGATAACGATGAGACGAGCAAATGTATAAAAAGGTATTCGTCGAACAGGGAGAACAAAATTATATTACTTTGTATTTAACTGTGTATTAAGGCACGACACTATAAAGTCCTATCTTCCGTTTTTCATATGTACAGTTTTCTCAATTCATTCAATGAAGAATCCATATACAACGCTTTTCTTACATTATCCGAGTAAATAACAATGGGATGAGCCAAAAAATCTTTTTTTTCTCTTTTCCTTATGAACTCGTAAAGTCCCAAAGGCTTCTTCCATTATACTTTTTTAGTTCGTTGTCTTTTTTGTTATGTCGTTCTCTTTCTTTCTCAGTTCTCAGTACAGTTAAGATTATAGCAAAAGCCTTTTCAAAAGCCTTTTTTGCAATACTACGGGATTTATTGAGGACGGGAAACATTATCAACTCTATATTTTTGGTTGCTGAAAACATTGGCAAGAAGGTTGATGAATTGGATCAAGCTGAAATTGAATTTTTTACATAACGACATATCATATTTTTATTCAAGGTTTCTTTTATGTAGTGTTTCAAAGTACTACTGAGGGGAAACAGAAATAACAGAATATATAACGACAAAATCGACCCAGCCGATCTGTGCTTTTTTCAAGTGAGTAAAAATGTTGGAAAAAATATTCTCAATTTCAAGAGAATATTCAAGAAAACATTCCGTTGCTCATTTCAATTATAAACGGTTGTCTTGTCGTAACCAATTCTTAATGTACTACGACAAGCACTTCAATCGCCAAAATATCCTCTCAAATTTCATTTTCTCGAGAGTGCCGAATGAGATTGCAAACTTTTTTTATCTGAATTTTATTCACAAAATGTTCCACGCTTCTTAGGAAGACCTTCAGAATAAGTTTTTCTAAAAAAAATTGTTATGTACGGATGAGTAACAAACTGAATCATGTTTACTCCGTGCGCGTACGACAATTGTCCACAGGGAATAAGATCCCAGCTTTTAAATTACATTTTATTTACCATTTTAATCAAAATTCTACAATCTTCGTTGAAGGATTCTCTAATCTAGCCTAGGGTATATTTTTCAGGTTTTTTTCTTCACAAAATTATATTCCTGCACGTGTGTAATCAGGTCTGAAAACGCTCCTTTAGTTAATCAGTTCATGTTCATAATGCAAATTAAAAATGTGTTGCTTCAATAACACTTTAGAAAATCCTTACATTTTTATTGCTCACACTATTATGTCATGATTTTATCTCTGAATCTGAGCTTTCATTGAAAGACGTATTCGCTGCTCCTCTCTCATTTTCTCTCTTTTATAAATTATTTTCAAATTTTTACTAGCTAGTTAACGCAGCTCATATAGTAATGATTACGATAAAAAAACCAAACCTTACGCTTTATATGAAACATAAACTTTTAAAAAATCCTCTTCAAATTTCAACAATAGCTCAGGATTGGATATAATGTGTATGAGCATTTTCGTTATATAACAAATTGTGACCAGGCAGAATGAAACGAACTGAGAGTGACTATCATCTTGTTCGTTTTTATAATGACTCTTCATTCTCCTACCAATACAGCTACTCTTTTCTTGGTCGTCACGACTCTCGTCTTTTGCCACTACCACACCACAGACTACATAGAAGGCAAAAGAAAATGATCATTTTCTTGATGATGATGATCATCATCATCCAAAAAATGCTATGTTTCTACCGTATGCTTGCATATATACATGTTTTTTTTTACACTCGTGGAAAATGGAAATAATCTCGTTGCATGATGAGTCGGGTCTTGGCTGCCAGAACAGCACACACAGCCCCATACACTTATATCTGAAATGATCTTGGGTCGTTTTTCAGCCTTCCTCCCCTCCATTATCGCAGCCGAGTTAACGACTCTTCTAACCATAAACCCATCAGCCAAAAAATAAGGCAACTATTAAACCCAAACTGCACACACTCTTACATATATACTCGGCTGATGTTATTACCAATGTTCAAACATCGTCGTTCTTTATATATACACGTCATACTTATCATCTTGTTTTTCTTATCGCTGTAGTACGATGTATATAGTAGGTAATAGACATGACAGAAAGAAAAAAAATGAGAAAGAACCTGTTCTTTACAACAATCTCCCTCCAAATGAACAAGAAACTTAGTTCTTAGAGGTGCTCTTGCTGAATAAAAACATAGATACAATATACGCGTAACAATAATAACAACCCTGCATTTTTGGTTGCCCGTATCACGTTACGATTTTCAGTTGTAAACCCAAATACTTTGGTAGGAGAACTGCCGAAAACGAAAAACTTGTTACCTAAAGGAAAATATCGATTGTAAAGAAACAAGTGAGGATTGGAACAAGAATATAATTTAGGTATTGTGGAAGCAGTGAAGGAGAGAACAACGCGGTTTTCTGACTTGAATCATGAACTGAAAAATCGTTTTGATTTTTTGGATCAGGCTAATTAGGAATTCGACGAATTACCCATTTCGTGGAGGAAAACATGAGATGGTTGATAGTAGATGGGGAGACAACGAAAAAGAAAATGTTTTTTTATGATGAGATATATAATACCAGTTGTTTTGAAATATATACACTCCAGGAGTCAGAATTAATTAGTTTTCATGCACTATTTCGTTTGGTTACATGGAATCGTATAAAAAGCAACTGAATTTTGTATAACGCACAACGCACATGATATGACGAGATGGATTCTAGAAGAAAATCACCAATTCAATCAGAAATGTACTTATTAAGCATTATTCATCTTTTTTTCTACTGAACAAAATGACTTATCATGAATGTACGTGTCCATATGCTTTATTTAGTTGCAATCAAATAAAATGAGCTTTCGGCTGGAAAAAGTAAAAATGCAATTAAGCGAGCCAGACTCTGGCAAAAATGTATAGCAGCCCTGATGCAATGAAGCATGTGCTACATTCATATTTATGGCCCATAATTTATTCAATTCAATCAGTGGGCATGGGCAAGCATCGTGCTATTCATAGTCACAAAAACACTCTGATTTACAACTATAGAGAACGGTTTAGTTCAAGGGTACAAACAAAGCCATATGCACACTCTAACAATACCAGATTAATTTCGGCATTGCTTCTTTAGATGCTCAATGAGATTGTTAGCGTTCTTGATCAAGATGATAACAAATTGCATTCTTTTCTCAGACGACATACAGATTCAAGAACATATAATAGATCTCTGACCTGTCGCTGTTGGTAATGCTGGGCTCAACGTGTAATTGAATTTCCATGTACTTTTCTTTCCTATCATTAAATTTCGCAACGGGAACTGTGTCTTCATTAATGTAATCATCATCAGAGTAAATTGGCGCTGTGGCCTTGGGTTCGGGTACACTCTCGCGTGAATTTTCGACTGAACAACTGTAGCCAGAATTCTCAAAACTGATGTATTGTCCAGACAAATCTTGGTACTTGTTAGTGTTTCCAGTAGATGAAGACGATCGTTTTTGTTCTTTATTTCCCGGAGCAGGTTGTTCAAATAACAATGTCTCATTCCCCGGCGCTTGGGTATGATTCAAGCTTGCTTCAGCGCTGCCATTCGGTGACAAATGATTTATCGGTAGTTTGACAGTATCACCGATAAAGCTGGGCAATCGCTCCGCAAAATATTTTTTACTATGACTGGAGGGATAGCAAAAGTTAGATTTTGGAGGAGAATTGGCATGTTTCATAGAGACTGTCTTGCTTGAGGATTTCTCCGAGTGAAAGGGTTTCCATAAGGTTGGAGTTGGTAGGAAGGATCTGAAGGGACTCAAAGGGAACATGTCTAAAATGGAGGTTTCATCCGCGGGCGATGAAATAAACTCCTTGATACAGTTCACTTTGTGGGCTTGGTTACTTTGGTAACGATGCTTGGATGATTTCCTCGTGGACTTTTTACTTTTTGATTGATATGTTTGCGGAGGTATAATTCTGGACGTTTGACATGATGGTGATAGCTTTGGGGGTGATGAATTTGGTAGTGGTGGAGGTGGGGGTGGCGTCAAAGGAGGTGGTGGATGTGGAGGTAAAGGAGGAACTAATGAGAGACCGGGGTCTAGTGTTCTCTGTGGATTTTCATATGGAGTGAATACCGGTATCCAAGACAGACTACCGTAGTATTGGCGGTCTGGAAGGAAAAAGTAACCGTATGGAGGAAACGTGTTCACTAATTTGTTACCACCATCTGCTTGAATCTTTCCGATATGTTCACTCCCGTTGTTTCCAGCTTGTGCACTTTTATCCTCTGATCTGTCTGTAGCTGGAGCGTTACTTTCCGCTGCCATATTGAATGGAGAATTTTGATCAACTCCGTCCTCCGAAGAGTAATTCGGAATTTGATTACAGTTAGCATTTTCAACAATAGCCCGCCAACTTTCTCGTTGCTCATCAGTTGTAACGCTAGCAGTGGGGTCTATTTCAAACGTTTGTGGAAATTTCCACATTTTATAAGACGATAAATTGTTTGTGTGTATGTTTCCAAAATTATTCTGCAACTGATGACATACCTCGGAGCCGATTGACAAACGGCTCCATTGTAAGGAATGACGTGGCTAATTACTTTTAGATATCCTATCACGTTATTCCACACAATAGTTTTATTCCAGTACCCGGTTAAAACAATTGCAAATTACAATCTTATAAAAGTTCCAGTCGTATAGACAATGTATTGCTCTGAACTTTCTTTCACCGTTATATTGTGGAGCCCATAGATGAAAAACAAAACCAAACAGCTAATTACTTGTTTTACCACGAAAACTAGATACTGACAAAGTGCTAGAAGGTTCACAATTTGTCGAGTTTGATGGTAGTGCAGTAATCATTAAAACGTCATAAATTTAATTGATTTGACTTTGGTTTCTCTATACTCTTTGTTTAACTGTCTTCAATTGAAAGCAGCAGCACGACAGTAACCAAGAAACATATCAAGCTATTAATTTTTTAAATGAAAAAGGTGTATTGTCAAGAAGTTTCATGCTAATGCAATTTGATACGATGTACTCATACTGTACTTTGCCTACGTGCAAAATTCAAATATAGCAGTAATAGGAATTATAACATAATATTTATACTAGTAATGATTGTAAATGATCCAAAAACTCTTTTCGCGTAACATATTTTGATTGCCCTACAAGTATCATCTTCCAATTCACTGAAAAAGCTGCAATCGTCTTGAATATTCTCTGAGACATTGTCACTCGTCATTGTCATACATATTTTGTTTACAGTATCATGTCATCACATCCAAATTCAAGACGATGGATGGATATGGATAGTTCGTTGTTTTCTAGATCGTTATCCAGCGATGAAAACTTCCTGGACCCAGCAGTTTCCAAGCCAACACAATAACATAACAGTATTATTTCATTTCAGTATATAACCTTTTTTTTGTTATTTACTTCGATTACCATTTCCTTTCTCAAAGTACCACATCATCTACTATCAATTTTTATCATAATTGTCGCACCATCTCATTTCTATCAGGCTCATATTCGCATGACAATATTCCATTCCCATCACGCCAATGACGTAACCACAGAGAAAATATCTAAACTCGTCGCAAAAAAACAGAAACCTTTTTCATCTTGTTTCCTGCAAGGATGCCATCACTAAAAAAGGTACGATATTTTTTGTCAGACCACACCCATGAATGATCATATTTAAGGCTCTTTCCAGCTTCGAAAAAAATTTACTTCATGAGTACTATAAAAGCGCCAACTTTTTTGTATGAAAATATATCCAACTTTTTCTTATCATTTCGTCTCACTCCTCTATGCAATACTACCACAGCAATAAAAAAATAATCCTTTTTCTATCTCTTTCACATTTAATCCCAACCAAAGACGAAATAAAGCCCAAAAATAGCAAACAGCATTGCTAGTTGCTACCTTTTTGGATCTCCGAACACATCATAATGCCACATAATAAAGCCGTTTTTATTGAAAAAAAACGTAAGCCCTGCTCCATAATGGAAGTTACATTTAGGAAAAAATATATACATCATAATAACAAAACTGAGCCATTTTAAATATTGTTTTTCGACACGACTCTAGGAAAACAGGAAACATTTTTGTAGGCGACAAACCCAGGAACTGTAGCCCCGTTTTCTCAACATGAAAAACACAATAAAACTCAAGGAATGTTTTAGAAGGTAGCCCAAAAAATACAATATCCATCAGAGCGCTGTATACAGAAAAGCATTTTCTTGCAGATGTGGGGATGGCGAAAAAAAAAGCGGTAGATAAGTAGAGTTGTTGTTTTGTATACTATACCTGGCAGCGAAAATAACTAGCGTACTCTTAAAAATGTGTGAATTGCAGGAGCTCTATATATGATATAGCGTCTTTTACGAGGAAAAATATACACGTTGGTTAGATTCTTTCCACATGCAATTCTCGATGTTGTTATTATTGTAGCAGCAAAGAGTAGGGACGGATGACTGAACAACAAGATATCTTTTCTCTTCACAGCATGAGCATCGTAAAAGATGGATTTTATAATGGGATAGAGGTGGAGGGAAGGAAAAATGCGAGCTCTTTGAATACAGACTCGTTACATGTTATGTAAGGGACATAGGCATTGGGGCTTTTTCCTCATCTCTTTTCCCCAAGTCGTCATCGCTCTTGTTTGCCCTTGCCGTACGATTTTCTAGATGGTCGTCATCAAAAAACCGAGCATACATACTTCCACTATAATATCTACGTTTCTACATTTTTTACAGTTGGTAAGCTACAGCGTATGAAAGAAAACTATACTGCTCGGAAGGGTCATATTGTGACTATTGTGAGGCAGTGGTTATACTAAAACTGGCAATAAAATACGAAGGAATGACAGAACAGCAGGAGCCAAAACCAACTTTGCCTGTTATTATGCCAGATTGGGTTATTATACGTGCAAAGCTATATACCTACTTTCAACATATATATCTTTTGACTACGTGATATATTTGTATAGATTCAGTATAAATATGTGAAGTCGGGACTTGCACCATACTATCGTCATGATCAAGTTTTGCCATGTAGGAAGAGACGAGGGTACAGAGTACAGAAACTGTTGAGAGCTTCACAAAACCCATCGAAAACTGTTTTCTAACCTATACAAAACAGAGAAGTATGAGAGGGGCAGAACAGGAAAACTGTCGTGAGCACATATAGATTTTCTCAATGTGACTTGTAAGGTAGAAAACAGTTTTTATCAAACTACCTTCGTACTACTACCAAAAGCGAGTGCTACTGGGAAAGAAAATGGTAAAGAAAGATACATATTTCAATGGTTCGTTTGCTTCACTGCCCGTGTTTCCTTCTCGGTCCGAGTTTGAGAATTGTTTGTTGGGTATGCATTTCGCTGAAAGCACACAACACTTCAATGCTATACCTATTGCATGAAAACACGTTCAGATCCCTACCCACACTGCATAATACTCTTTCTAGAAATGTTTCTACATACCGGGCTCTTCGTGTTTTTTTTCTCCTCGTCTCTATTTTCGGTGCAATATTATTACCTTATGCGTACTACAGTGTATTAGACATGTAAATTATTCTTTTTCTCATCGACTGAAACAAAAGGGCTTTCCACTTCAAACGAAAGGACTTTGCTGGTAGGAAACCTCACTATTACTACGGGCCCATTCCATTAGCATGACTTTTTTTATTCCTATGTAGGTAGCCGAAAATATTAATCTTTTTTCAGCTCTCTACGAGAAACTGGTCTACACTGGTCGCTCGTCGCCTTCTACTCAAAATCTACGAACGTTTTTCTGAACAAGTCTCACAATCCCACAACAGCCTACCAAACAACATCCATTTTTACCCTACTCGCTTCAACTCTCAGCAAGTGAGTGAGCGAATAACCCATCCGCCTCAAAAATACTTCAGTGCTCAGACTTCTCTCTTATTACACTTCATTCTATATATGAATCTATAAAAATATCTACAATGCTTCTCGTTTTTTGCCTTTAATGCTTATTTTGCCATCCCTACCACAGTGTCGAGTCGCACAGGCAAAAATAATAATATTTCCCCTCTCTCTAGCTCATGGCTTCCCCTCACATTTCTAAAATCAACCCGTCCAACTTTGTATGCCACAAAGCCATGCAACGAGGTAAGGTTGGATGCTTAACTTGGGGCGATTCACTCTTTCATTATTTTTCCCCCTTAAGTATATCATGTTTTTATATAAGAATCATTTTTTATACATGTAGATAAATACTTGCTTTTGTAAATATCCTTCTCAGCATACATTCTGTCAGGATAACATTCAATGCATACATCGTATTAACGTAATATTAGCGTGCGAGTTACAAAGCGGTAGCAACATTTTTATAAAATATGGAGTTTTTTTTCACGAAAATTGTAATAGAGCTGCACTACACCGTGTAGATGTCTACAAAGTCATCGTCAGGACGAACAACATCGTGTTTTGCCACACACAAGCAATAAGCATTGCCATACAGAGGAGCTACATCATTACTTGTTAGACAGCGAAAAAAGCTGCTATTTTCCTTCAATATGACCGGATTGCTTCTGGTGATTACTC
>JAAXOA010000019.1:0-62147 GCA_036561885.1 Salina celebensis | reverse complement strand
TTCCTGTCACATCACACAAGCGAGTAGATAAACTCACAATAAGATGCTGTTATTATAGAGTAACATAGCGATATTGCGCAATTTGCTAGCATAGTTTACTATCAAATAATCTTTTTTCATTATATTCTTGCTATATAAATAACTTTAATTGTAGAGTTAATTAACGCTGCGACAGAATATGTTAAAATTTACAGATCTTACTTTGTGGCTAAGAAATACTTTTGTAGATTTACAGCACAGCTCAGTACTAATTATAGTTTGACTCATATTTCGTGTGCGTGTAGGTACCGACAGAAAGCACAATCATAGAAAGTGGCTTCGGGTTGTGTGTATTTTAAGACAATATGAGAAAGTAAGTGAATAAACAAGAAGTATTAGTTATAATTACCTGCTGCAAAACGTTTAAATGTTATATGTAAATATTCTCTTCTTTCTGAGTATTTTTGAAAATTTAAGTGAAATCTCTTCTCCTCAATACATGCTCATAAGAATCCTAATTCTTTCTAATTCACCAAAATGTGAATTTTATACTAAACAATTCCATACTGAATTCTAAGAGGATTGTTGACCGTTGAAAGTATGTGACTAAATGTTCGTTAGTGCAAGAAATTCTGATTTTCGTTTTGACATCATTTGAAATCAAAACTAAAAACTTTTAATAATAAACAATTCCGATTCAAGAGAAAACGTTATAGCCACGAAAGTAAATTAATATAAGTAGGTACTGCCTTGAAATACCTGAAGTATTTAGAAAAAGGCTTCTCAAATGCCAAATAATATTACTATATTTGCTGTTTTGTCTCCTATGACGGTTAAAAACTGTCTTTTCATGACAAAGTGTATGAAATCCATGTAACTATCACATTTCTCCTCGCTTAATTCCTGTCAGCACTCGCAATTGATCAATATCTAAAATCTTCCTTTATATCGGTGAGGATGAAACCTATATGCCCCTCCTACGTGAAGGGTGACGGTTATTTTGGAACTTTAAAAGCAGAAGGAGACTCTACTGGGCATGTAGATGGCTTGACTGCCAACCAATGTTCGAAAAACTGCTCGAGATTCCCGTAATATAAAAATTTAAAAAATGCATATGTAATAAGTTAGAAATTTTCTCCTATTTATGTTGATGTTGGCTGTGTGGCTATGGGGTTAATTGTGATGCTCCAGCTTCATTTGCTTGGAGTTCGAATCCCGGCGAAGAAATTGTTCATTTTGTTCTTCGTTTCTCTGTGTTACGTGGATCCTTCCACCGTACAATATTATAAACGTTTTATTGATAATTGCGTAGCATATGCTATCTGAGATTATGTCTAACGTCTGTACATATGTCCGGATTCCTAATCCCCTGTCCGACGATAACTGCCCAGTGTTTTGGCCAATCGTCTTCAAATTTGGAACAGGGCTTTTCGATAGTGCTCTGCTTTAGTGTATAGTTTTTGGTGCAATTTGATCAAGCCCTTCAGGTTCCCGCAGGCCCTTTAACATTTTTTCCTCATTTTTGAGCTCCCACTGCCGAATGCTTTGACCGATTACCACAAAATTTGGCACAGATTCAAATTCATTCAGACATTCCCCAGCAAGAAGGGTGCCAGCAGGGACCCCCAAATCATTCCTATAGAATATTAGCCGCTTAACTAAATTACCCTCTCAGAAAATCTATGAAATCTCGAAGCAAACAAATTTCAGGAGATATAACCAAGTTCTCATAATGCAGTTATGCAGCATTTGTATTGTTATAAATAATTTTGGCTCTCCATTTTGAAGTAACATCCTATGACAGTGTCAACGAAAATCGAGTTCCGTACCCTGCGTGTAGTTTTTCTGTCTGTTTCTTCATTCTTTCATGGTGATAAATGGCATAGTATCGGTATACATTTACTGCCTATTCCGGTGTCAGTCTATTCGTCCTTGAATTTTGTTTGCTCTAATTTTTTACGGCTTTCAGCGAAAGTTAAAGTGTCCTTTTAAACATGAAGTGTGTTTTTGTAAAGTATTGGAAGGTTTCCTGAATGATTTTTAAACTTTATGCTGGAAAAACAGCTAATGACGCTTATAGTTATTTTACCCCTAAAGCTTTTCACATCGCAACTTTGCCATTAGGTGAACTTAAACTTAATACGTCGTAAGTTATTAACAAAATTTGTCATTACAGGGGGCCCGAAATTGCGCCTGGGACCAGGGCCTCGTCAAACAACGAAACGCGCCTGATTATGCAAAGTGAATTTGGGGGGTTTCTGATACCAAAAGCCCTGCAGGAGCCAGTTTTTAGTTTTTTTGGCGACAAAAACCGCCTATTACGGCCGATTCTCACGATTTTTTTACAATGGATGCTGGGTGCCTTCTGCAGAGGATAGTAAAATTTTGACTTAAATCAGGCACATGGTGTCTGTTTTTGATGTTTTAACGATAAGTACTGTACTTTACGACCGTATAGATACCGTATTTTACGGCGGATTTTCACGAAATTTGGTACATCTATCAGATGTATCGTTGAATACAATTCTCATCTATTTGAACGCATGCAATGCTCATTTATCTCACAAATCATTGAAACAGGCTCGGAAAGTGCAGCTCAATGCCGTTTGTTTGGGTTGACATAGTAAATTCTAAAGGTGCCATGCAGATCTCATTGGAAATCCCATGCAAAATCCTTGTTTTAATGATAAGTACTGTACTTTACGACCGATTTTTACCAAATTATGTACAGTAGATGCCAAGAGCCTTCTGCAGAGGATAGTTGGGTTTTAACTTAAATCAGGTACCTGCAGGTGCATGAATTTGGTGTTTTAACGATAAATACCGTATTTTACGGCAGATTCTCACCAAATTTGGTACATCTATTAGATGTATCGGTTGAATTCAATTCTCATCTATTTTACCGCATGTACGCAAAGCTCATTTATCTCACAAATCATTGGAACAGGCTCGGAAAGTGCAGCTCAATGCGGTTTGTTTGGGTTGACATAGTAAATTCTAAAGGTGCCATGCAGATCTCATTGGAAATCCCATGCAAAATCCAGCTAAATGAGACATTTTTAGGATGTGAGAAGGGCCCTCCGGCAGGTGCCAGTTAGTCCCTTCGGGCACATGTGTTCAACAATATCTACATGTATAAAGGCGATTCATTTTCGCCAGATTCCCTTCCAAATATGCTAAACTAAACTTCTCGATTCTCTGTAGACCGCGTCCATTTGGACCATCTACATATATAAAGGTTTGTCATGTTTTTCTGTGTCCCTTCTTGACTCTTTGTCATTTGTACATGACATCCTTTTTTCGATTTGAATGGTGGATTTCAAAGTGGTTAAGCGATCCTCAGAAGATTTCATTTGCATATTAAAGCTTAAATGCTCCTACCAGTTCCCAACTTTTTTAAATATAATAGCATAAGATGTATATATAGTATTTATATATAGCATATATAGTATTTATAATAGCATAAGATGCATTCATGTAAGTTGGGTGTCCCAAATCAACTGTCAGTATTTGCTACAAGCAGTTTAAAGGAAATGATATTGTAAACGTAAAAAGGTACGACCGTAAGCTGTGCCGAGCTTTTACTTTCCATTTCAAACAATTTCCATTTCAACTGAGTTTACATGTGAATTGTTTTCTATTCATTTAAATTGCATTCAACAACTTGGGTTTTTCGGTTGATGCTTTTGCATTCATGTAAGTTGGGTGTCCCAAATCAACTGTCAGTATTTGCTACAAGCAGTTTAAAGGAAATGATATTGTAAACGTAAAAAGGTACGACCGTAAGCTGTGCCGAGCTATTACTTTCCATTTCAAACAATTTCCATTTAAACTGAATTTACATGTGAATTGTTTTCTATTCATTTAAATTGCATTCAGCAACTTGGGCTTTTCAGTTGATGCTTAGTCGACTTAGATGGACTAATAAATGTGGACGTAGAATCGTAATTACGGTTAGACATTGTATGTTTCGAAATGTATAACCGGTGAACGCTCTAGGCCCGTCACGTCTGTGACGGGTAATTGCGCTGGTAATATTATATACTTCACAGGGATTTTCAAAATGGCTATTGCAACACGTTAATGCAGTCGAAAATGACAGCTTCCGCTTTCCTCTCAATAGATAACCTATCTAATGACGTGTAGCAATATGTATGTATTACAAAATTATTCCATCGTGTTCTATTTTTTTACAGTAAAGACATGATATGAGGTTTTAGCCGTAATCTTTTTAAATTAATTACGCTTTGAATAAAAAAAACTGGTACAAGAACATATTGTATAATATAAAATTACAAATAAATGATTGCAACCAAAGTACATTAGAGGGTACAAAAGCCAATCCAGTTCATCCACATTTCCCATAAAAATCTTAAGTTCCAAGACATTTTAAAGTGTTTGTATTCAATATTTTTGTCGAAATGAATGAATGTGTTAGAGTTTTAAGTTAGTTCCGCACAAGACATAGATTTATGTGACAGATTTTCATTTGAAGTTGATATTAAAAGCCCACCAGAAATAGGAAGCATATTATATAAAGTATAATATTTAAGATTTAAGCCAAAATTGAACCCGTTTCAGCAGACAAAAACTATTTCTGTTTAAATAATATTTTCTATTTGCTTTTAAAGTGGAAAATTATCATGAAAAAGCTACCTGCTGCACAATGACTTGCTTCGCTATTCATACTGGTTCATGTGGCTTCATCCCTTTCTCTGAAAAAAAAAACAATATATGAAACTCTTTTTTGTTTGTTTTTTCATATTACGTGGCATAGGATTGCGCATTCCGATATAGATAAGAGAAGAGTCCAACCACAGCAGAAGGGAATCTGAACTCAACTCAACTGCTATACGGCTTCATAAAATAGACTGAAATACATTGTAACCTTTTCTTGTTGTCAATCCACTTATAAATACTTCGAGTGGGTCTTCTCATCACTTCATTCCTGGTCAAGCTGCGGATTGGTTTTGATTTCTTAGTGGAACATTGTTTGCTAAAATCTCTGCAAAAATGAAGGTGATTGCCCTGTGTTTCGTTGTTGCTGCCTTGTATGGACATGCTCAGGTACTGTGTTTAAAACAATATTTGTATTTCAATTGGGATTTCAATCGATTTGAATTGGATTGTGGGTGATATTCCATAAAACCATACAATATGAACATTATGATTGATTGACGAATTTTCTAACAGGCTGTTAGAGTTACCGATCAAGTTTACTTTAAAGTAAGGCTTGGACAGAGGGATTTGGGGCGAATTGTGATTGCTTTGTTTGGAGATGTCGTCCCAAAAACTGCTGCTAACTTTAAGCAGCTTTGCACCACTGGAGATAGCCAAGGACGTACTTACAGAAACAGCGAATTCCACAGGGTCATCAAGAACTTCATGATTCAAGGTATACCATATTGGACTTGTAACGCTTTTCGAACTTCAAATCGTGATACAGAGAAATGCAGAATGTACAATGGGTTATCTTTTCATTTTAGGTGGTGACATCGTCAATGGAGATGGAACCGGAAGCACATCTATCTATGGAGGTCGCTTTGATGATGAAAACTTCATCCTTAAGCATACCGGACCAGGAATCTTGAGCATGGCCAACTCTGGACCAAACACCAACGGTTGTCAGTTTTTCATTACCACTGTGAAGACTTCTTGGTTGGATGGAAAGCATGTCGTCTTTGGAAAGGTAATAATTTTGTGTACAGATTTTTTTTTTTTTTTTTTTTTTGGAAAATGCAACTAATACAAAATCTTTTTTGTCAATTTATAGGTCGTTGAAGGCTTTGACACTGCCGTGAAACAAGTTGAAGGCACTCAAACTCAAAAGCCTTCTGACAGGCCCGTCGAATCTGCCGTTGTCTATGAATGCGGAGAAGTACCCACCACTCCATACGAGCTTGATTTGTAAAAAGACTGATTTTTAAACAAACAGGCACAAGCACCTTATTCTCATTATAGAGTAGAATTTACGTTACGTAATATTGTTGTTTGTTTCAATTGTTTTGGTTGGTCGATAGAGCAAATTCAAAATCCTTTTTTGTACTACCATTGCGTATGTCGGCTTATTTATTCTCGAGAATGGTTGAAATTATCTAATTAACCCTAGAAAATGTATGCTTTCTCTGTGATACAAAATTTTCACCTAATACCCTATCGATTGGCTATTAAAATAAGGATAACCAACTTTGACCCGTGTATTTTGTTACGTTTGAATTATTAATAGCACATACCTGATTTATGGTCCATGAAACTGATAAGTTTAAAGGGGCAACATTTTTATGCAGACATGCAGATGATCCTATGCTATCAAAATGGTTCTATTCAGTGGTTCCGCCACTCTGCTTTTCATTGATTATCGTGAGCTTCTTCCATTGGATGGCAATGAAACTGGAAATCTCAGAGAAAAATATTCGACAAATTAAAGAAGATGCTTTGAAAAGGCTGGAAGGTGAAGGCCTGGTAGATACGGACGAGGCCGTTGATGTCTCAAGCACTACCACTGCCCCTGTATGGAGTGATGCCGATAAGGACTTAGGCACTGAGAGTGAATTACGAGAGAGAAAGATAGGAACGAACGAACTTACTGACAAACCATTCGTAGAAGATTCATCATCAAAGAAAACCAAAGATGATTAAATCTATAATCTATTCGTGCAAATTGAAAGGAGTATAATATTGTGGGTTTGGGTTATCTAGCATTTTGTTTTTGGTATTTATTATTGACAGGTTATACATAATATTATGATATGATAATTGTTTTGAATAAAAGGGATTCTTCAGCAATTTTATCAAATGCAGTAAAATAAAATGCACATAATATACATTATTTTGGGTTTTATTCGGTTGAAACAATTCACAACTCGATTTAATATATTCATACAATTTGATGCATGATTTATTATTATAGTAATTATTTGGATAATGCTGAAGATTAACAAGTTTTGTGTTTCAAAATTTTCAGATTAACTATTTAAGGGTCTACCTACCTACTGTTGGATCTACCACATTTTCCCTAAGATTCAAACACACTTAACAACATTCTAAAAGCAGCACTGCATAAATAGAAAGATAGGATTTTGACAGCTACGATTAATTTATTTAAAGAAGGCTAACAGTCAAAAAGTTCCCGACGAGTATTATGACATAGTTTCTTTAACTTTCATAACCAATGAAAATGACTAGATAAAAAGCAGCGTTCTCTGAACAAATTTCCTACTTTACCCAACGTTGAACGTGGAAACATACTCCAGAATGTAGCGTTACATTATCTTGACCGTGACACATTGCAATAACACGTCGAAGACGCCACATCAATTAAACTTGCAACTTAAGCAGTAACATACACCCATGCTTCTAAGATTGAGACACCGTTTTTACAGGAGAAAAAAAGATTAGACAGACATTTAGAACGCTTTAAAATCTTTACTAAACCGTGGTGCTTTAAAGAGATCTCAATTTTTGTGGATAACTATCCTGTATTATTGTTTTTAAGTTCAATAGTATTGTTCGATGCCTGTGTCCATTGCACCATTTAAAACGGGACTAACTACTTAAAGTTCGCTACAAAGCTTTTAAACCTCTCAAGCAGTCAAACACTACATTCGGACAGCACCAAAGTAAAAACCTAGATCTAAACTTATACATAAAGTTTTTAAGGGAATGTAATACGCTGGACAGTTTCATAAACTTTAAAGAAACACATAAGTTGACTGACAGACTCAGAAATTTCCAGGTTGGAATTGGAACTAATACGTTTAAAAATATAACCCTTTCTAATTCATCTACTTTGTTCCGTGTTACATTAAATATTTAGTATAAACCCCAAAGTTTGGTGCTATAATATTTTTGGTAACTCCTAAAATCTATAACTATATAAGAGGTTCTCAGTAAGTATTAGTTGTTTTTGTTGATCGATTTTAAAAACAAATATATAATCTCGATTTGTAAGACACATAAAACCAAAGAATATTATGTTTTTGGATCAGATGTATACACGTATTACTGTCAAATATTGCTTTACACAGCGTTTGACCAAAAGATTATTATTTTTTTTACTTAGAACATGTGGGTAGGCATTAGGGGAGGAGTGACACTTTGATAGATATCGCCAACGATCTTCAATGCTTCTGAGCGCTTTCTCAGCGTTACTCTATCAGCAGCAGGATCCGTTAACGTTTTATCACAGACGCTACGAATGACACTTTCCACTTCTAATTTACTAGTTTTCCAAATTGCATCGGTTCCCTTTTTGACAGCCTCCTCTGTCAATTTCTCGCGTTCGGCTTCGCTCACTCCTGTCTTTTCCGCTTCCTGTAGTTGCACAAATGTGTGATGTACATCAACCGCAGATTTAACTGAAAAAATGTAACATTTACTCAGTAACAATATGATACAGTGAAGTAAACAATGAGGATGCCAATTCCAGTATTGTATTATTACCTGTACTAAAAGTTTCCGAAAAAGCTCTACCCTTGAGTCTCATCCGATGCACAAAAGAAGGCATAGCTAAAATGTCATCATTATACTTGGAAATATACTCGCTAGCTTTCACTGAATAAATGTAGCCAATTGAGTGGAGTAAATGCACTCCATAACTTTGCACTTTGAGCTCTTCTGCTTCTTCTGATATCACCTTTTTAAAGTTTTCTTCTCCAGTTTCCAGGTATATGCTTAGCTTTTTAACCAAATTCTCAGAAAGAAGAGCAACACGCTCTTCTCTCATTTTCTTTTTAGCTTCCAACTCTTCTCGTCTTTTTTCCAGAGTAACTGTAATGTCTTCTTCCTTCTCCTCTTCTCCCTCATCCCCTTCTCCATTTTTCATCATCATATTTTTAAATTCCTTTGCTATTTGTAGCTCTCCAATTATGTCTACAAATAGTTCTCCTCCAAACTGCATTTTGAAGAAATCTTCAGGATTTATAAATCCTCCCTCTGGATCTATACAATTAAAAAGAAATAAATTTGTTAAGCATTCTATCGAGGTTATCCAGTATAGTTAAATTTTGATTTGAGCTTACTGAGCTTACCTGATTTACCCGGACCAAATTCGTTATATTTCTTTCTCAGCGTTGGATCAGATAACACTTGATAAGCTTCTGAAATCTTTTTAAACATTTCTTCAGCTTCTGGAGTTTTATTTTTATCTGGATGGTACTTCATGGCGAGTCGGTAGTATGCCTTCTTAATTTCTGCAGTATCTGCTGTAGGGGGTACTCCTAACAATTCATAGTATTCCAGAGAGGCAGGTTCTTCATCAGTTCCCATTTTAAATGGTTTGGAAGCTGCTCCGTACTTTGCACCATTTGTGGAAAAGGCTGAAAATCCTGAGCTGGGACCTGGCTTTGAGGCTCCATTGTGAGTAGGAGTTGGTGGCTTGTTGGGGTCAAACAATTGCAACTTTTCGCAAAGGGTGTTGTAACACTGAACCTTGTATTTTGGAGATCCCGAGCTTGGAGCCGTTGGCAATTCAAACTCCAAGTTGGCACTACAACCTGAACATTTAATTGTGGCGTATTGAGGTTTTCTCGATTTAATTATCACCTCCATTGTAGAGTACCGTTACTGTCTTTTATAGTCAAATCGAAACTCTATTTTTCACTTCGGATTTGGAAGAACTTAGACTTTCCCAGGACAAATTCCACTGCGGACTCCTATAAGGAAGAAAAGAAACACGTCGAATAGTTAACTTTTTGTTAATACTGGCTGATTTTCCTTATATGATTCACAACACTTCCTTTGCAGGTGAAATACCAAAAGAATGTAAAGTCTTTTTGGTTGGATGTACAGTTCCATCCATCTGTCTGACGTGTTTCCAGACACATGCATTGCGTTCTTGTTCAAACGCATTAGTCATTTATGTTGGTTGTTTTCCAACATGATTCAATACAACCATCACCATGAATGACTAGTAGGTAGTTGATTCGTCACTTAAAAACAGACTCCCAGGAACCTACTCCTCCTCAAACTGCTTCTCACCTTTTAAAAGTTTCCAAAGTCCAAAGAGTATTTCCCAGATATTGAATGGAATGAATTCAAAACTCTAAATTCTAAAACCAAATATCGGAAGCTATCTGATTCTGATATCAAATCAACTAAAAACTGAAACAGCTGTGTTTGTGTACGTTCAACTAAACGATGCACGTGTTCGCTCACTCACAGGAAAACAATCAAGAAAGCTCAACATCAATGCGATACACTCAATATCGAGGGACGCGACGTTGTTGATTGATAATTTATGCAATACACATGCAAAGTTAACAATCTTATTAAAAAGGAGTGGCATCGAATATTACTTATAATCCTTCATGATTAATCGTAAAACTTACCTACTTTCTGTCGAGTCAGTTAAAAGTTTGATACCGTCATACTAGGTGCTAATGGCGGTGGCAGGTTTTAAGCATTAACACTGTTTCAGGAGGACACAATTGCAACCAATTAAAACCTTTTCTTTTCTTTCTGACAGACAATACAAAACACAAAGAAACTTCGTAGACTTCGCAAAGATTTTAAAAACTTGAACTCTGAACACAACGTTAATTTCCACTTCAATCTAAATCAGCGTTTTTCTATTTTCCCGTTGAAATGTCATCCTTGCTTTTATTGTGTATTAATATGGCAGTAGTAGAGAAACGAATATGAATACGACATAAACTAACAAATCCGTTTGGAGGGTTTAGAGAGCATGATTCTTTTATCGCGATATTTGTCGATATGCTGCTTTTTATTAAAAGCATACTAAAATTCGCTATGCGCTATTACCAGACTTTTCTGTAGAGAAAGTGTACAGGCTATATTGGGTGAGGTGCTATCTCGAATAACCCGCATTGTTTGGGGACACTTGTGACTTACTGCAACTTTCACCACTTGGAGGAAAGAGAAAAGAAAGCGGAAATTCTATACGGGACGGAATAGGAACTTTCCACCACTTTTTTTCTGCCTACTGCTGCTGCGGAATTTAATATCCTCTAAAGGAGATCGCGTGGAGTGATTCCATAACATGACTGTTTTTGAACGGTGGAGCCCAAGATGAAAATGTCAGGGAATAATGTAAACGGAAAGTAAGGTTCTGTAAGAACGTTATTATTTTGTTTTTCTTTTTTCAATTCCGAGGAGAAATACAGTTGAATACTAATACCATATTGGGGAAACTGAAGTACTTAAAGTATTGGAACAGGATGGAGAAAGATGAGATTTTTAAACAGGATGAATGGTTTGTCAGTTTTCCTATGCAAGTATTTAGTTCCCAGGATGCATGTATTTTTCAGAAAGGAATTGTATTTATCAAATACTACAACCGAAAGTAAATATTGAACGAAGCGAACGAGTAAAACATTCTGTAGAAAACTGTGTATTGACAAAACGCAAAACAAAGGATTTTTGAAGTCACGTATGCCGATTCTTCAGACTTGCGGTCATCGTGTTTGTTGTCGTTCGCCAAACAGTTTCCAGATCTTGTTGAAGCTGCCTTTTAAGAGAAAATGCAATATAAAACTTTGTATTTGAGCTCAAGTTACATAAACAAAAACTACACGTACAGCATAGAATAATTCTCTTACTTTTTGGATTGTTCGATAGCCTCGATCCGTTTGTCTTTCTCTTCAATAAGCTCATTCAAATTGATGGTTTCCCTTCTGTGACGCTCGCTTTTCTCTTTTATAGCATCCTCACACTCCTTCAATTTTGCCTGTAAACTTTTAACTTCATCTTTGTGAAGCCGTTCCATAGCCTAAAAGACATTTCTCATTTTAAAAGACTTCCAACATTTACGGCATCACCTAGTATTATTGGCAGTACCTCTATTTTATCGTGGAGTTGTTTCACAAGCTCGTTTTCTTTCGATCGAAGACTCATCATTTGCTCATTCAGAAGTCTTTGCTGGTCGAGATCCTCGGAAAGTTTGTTTTTCTCTGTCGCAAGTTGCTCCACATGTTTCATAAAGTCTTCCATCATTCCACTGGTTCTATCTCTTGCAGATGTTGATTCTAATAGGGATGTCTTGAGCTCTTCCAACGCTTCAGTTGACGCTCTGAAAAACGCAATACAGAATTAGGTTTTAAATTCTCCGACAATAAGAACTTTGAACTTTGTGACAATAAGAATGAACAAGACTCACGCTAAATTGCCCTCCAACTGTTTAATTTCCCTTCGTAAATGTGCTGCTTCATTCTCCAAGTTGGAAACTTCTTCTTCAAGCTCATCTTTGTCGTGCTGTGCGGCTGCTAATTTTTCATTGATTGATTTCTTGTCGTTTTCATACTTCCCTTTCAACTCTTCGAATGCTCTGTCAAAAATTAAAAATGTAGAGAAAAATGGAAACCTACAAAACATTTGTATGCGTAAAACCTTCATCATACTACCTTTTAAAATCTTGAACCATTTCTTCGTGTTTTTCTCTCGGAATCCGTGAGTGCAGGCTCGCAGCCATATTGGAATGCTCTTCGCTTAATTGTTTGCACCTTGTTTCTAGTTCGGTTATCCGAGATTGCTGAGTATTAATCACAGCTTCATGTTGAGTAAGAGTTTGTTTAAATTCGGCAGCTGGAATTTCAGACCATTTTAATATCAATTTAATTGAATCTTGTGATGTGTCATCGTCATCAGAGTATCTTTCTAATACAAATACACATTACCTTTCACTTGAAAAGACGAAAACAGTTTTTCCTCCTTCCGCTTCAAATTGTCTACCTGTTCATGCAACAAATCGTTCTCTTCCAGAACTATCTCTGCATTTGATCGAAGGAATTCCCACTCTTCGATAGAAATAGAACCCTGTACACATCGAAAATGTAATTAATATTCCAAGTCAAACCAACAATGAGCCAACTATGAAGATTTAAATTGTGTACCCTTTCTTTATTGCTGGAAATGAGTTGGTGAAGACTTTCATTTTCTTTAATAATCTCCATACATTTCCCTTTGAATCTGGCAATAGTTACTTCGTATTCCTTCAAAAGATCGTCTTTATCAGCTATCGCTTCATCGTAAGCGATCAACAAAGGAAGCAACGACTTTCTCGGATTCTGCAGCCAGTCTGCAATTCTCTCCGAATCGGAAGACGTTCCATCTCTTCCATAGTCATCTGTATCTCCTCCACTGGAGTAAACTGGAATTTCCTCTGGTGTGTCTTTATACTTGAACCGCAGCTTATCTTGATAATATGCTAATTCTTTGTTAAGACGGATAATAACTGACTTGTGAACATCCACGTCTGCAAGTAAATCTTGGTTTTCTTGGGTTAAACTTTTAAGTTTAATTAAAGCTGTGCTTTTGTTTTGCATTTTCTGGCATTCTTCCCTCCAGCCATCAACCTCCTGACCAAGCTTGTAAAGCTGCATATTCAACGACTCCGTTTCCTTGCGATGTCTTATTCTTTCCTTGTCGTGGTTATCTGATAAGAAGTCCCGAGCGAAATTAGTTTAAAAATTACTACACTATGAAAGTTGACTTGATGTCGTGGTGCATTTCTTACTCTCTTTTTGTTTCAAGGCATTTTTGAAGTATTCGTTGTTCTCGGTAAGCTCCTCCATAAAAGAAAGTAAATGTTTGTACTTTTTCCTTAACACGCGTGCATCCATTTTTCCTGGTTGCTCCACTGGTCTATTTGAACATGAAGAACTTCTACCGCTGGTACTGCTTCGATTTTGGCGTCGTCGACCCACTGGTTCACCTAAGCTTTGGGGCGAGCATCGTTTTACTGGTCGGGGTGACTCATTTATGGTAACTGCCTTTTTGGCATTCCGTGGCCGACCTCTTTTATCACAGGCAGGTGGAGGATTTTCTTCTTCAAACTCCCAATGATTTTCATTTGATTCGTTGTCATTATAAACCTCTACGCGAACATTTTCTTGGAATGCGACGGAGTTTCCACTTGGTTGAACAGACCTTTCGGCTGGGTGCTTAAGCGTAACGATTTGGTCGGAATGGAAGGATTGTGTTTGCAGATGTTCAATGGAGACTTGTGGGGTTACATGAGGGCCTGATTTGTCTTCATCTCCTGCAATATTTTCACATTCCAATGATGAACTGCGGCGGGACTTTGTGAAGGGAAATCGGAACTTTTTGAAAGACTTCTTTTTCTGACGAAGGTCCCCATTGCTGCCACTGTTTGAAAGGGAATCTACCTCCAAACGTTTTTCAGGATGAGGTAATGGTACTTCAGGGATCGAAGGTAAACTTGTTCCTACTGATTGCTCCTGGTCCATTTTATTTCCATTAGGTCGAAACTAGTGGATGTCAGGTGACATGTCCACCTGCTGTATACTGAGTACTTAGATTCTATTTTCGGAACTTTTCAACTTTCAAAGATATTGTAGATTCCGAATAGTCATTCCCCATGTTCCCCATACATTTTCAAAAATCTCAACAATGGTCAAGGGGAATGAAAAACCATTCGTAGGTTCAATGCTTACTAAAATACCATCATGCAAAAAAATATAATATTATGGGCTGTTTTGTATAGTGCATTTTTGTGACATAACATTTTGTTGTCGTTCTCGTTGCCATTGCCAGCAAGTAACCCTCAAGTTTGGGTTTGTTTGGAAATCTGCTTGGCCAGGAGGAACGGTTGACGAACTCATTTCTCGCTCACCCTCACCTTATGCACGCGACTACCTACTATTACTATGATCAATCAGCGAGTATATAAAAAGAAAATATTATACATAATATAGTATGGCAATGAAATCTAGTCACATCTTCTTCGGGCAGTTACATCACCAAGTACATTGGAAGGCAAATGGCAACAAGTAACTTTGTCAGTTGTTTCTGTTCTGACATACGCATCGTGCATTAGTTTCACGTTTAAAATGGGACTGGTTTTCTGACAATTGGGCAGGCAAAATCCCTGAATAAAGTGTGTGTTCATGTCAGCCATAAAGAAGAATATAATAAGGCTCATATCTTTGGTTTATGACAACTTTTGCAATTACTTACTAATTTTTACTTCAGTAGCAAATATGTGTACTATGTACTACGTTTGGTAAATGGTTTATGTTGTGTATTATTTCCCTTCTTTTTTCGCACAATTTGCAGAAAAGAGCGAGAGCGTTTTGTATGTCAAAACTAATCGGTCGAACAACTTTGAATTCCATATATGTAATGTGATACCTGACTATTAACAAAAATATAGGCAATTAAGTTTGTAAATAGTAAATAGCATCAATTAAAAACTATTTTCATATGATTCCACACACCTTCAGCAACTACTGCATTCAGTGTTCTGATTGATGTTATCAATAATACACAACTTTTCCCAAAAAAACGATTATTGTTGGCTGTCATATAATTATTAAATTATAGGGTAATTACGTTTCACGAATAGCTCCTCATAAAAGATCTTGTTTCGTATATTTTTTTTTGTACAAAGCATAAAAAAGCAGCTCTTCAAGATTTATAGATCAATTTCATACTGAAACCATTTAATATGCATGACTGACTCCGCAAGGTCATCTTGTCATACGGCACTTACGGGCAGTGTTGTAAAATGTAATTTGAATGCTATATCCACTACATTTGAGTTCAGTTCGCAAAACAAAGTAACATCTTCAGGACGCTGTCCAAGTGAGTTATGAAACGACAGTTTTTTCATGTTTTTGTAGATCTATATTTTGTGGAAAAGAACTAAAAGCAAATGTAACTGGAAGATACGAGGATAAACTTATTGAGTTCATATGCGATTTAATTTCATTTAAAGCATCGAAACTGGTTTCAATACGTGTAAGAGGTGAAGAGTTTTTTTCTGAGAGAAGTACCGCTCGTTTGACATTGATTTTGATTGTTCAAAAATAAGGAATGGCTTGGGCGCAGAAAACATGCTCGTGATAAATCAACCCGGTTCTATACTGTCCACTTTTTTGTATTAGGTACAAAATGTTCCGGATCGGCTAACCATTTTAGTATATACACTATACCTCATTATAGCACTCACAAGCTCTAAACAATCTAACTTTTTTCTAAGTCCTTTCCAGTAACGCGGTTCTAGGAGAAATAGACAATAATTAATTAGTTTTTAGCCCATATCAGATTACTTCTTTGCCTCCAAGCGTCCAAAAAACAAGATTCTCCTAAGCATTTTATAGCACTGCAACTAGTCCATTTGCCACTATAGCATAACAATAGCAAAGTAGCAATTCATCTTGATAGTAATCCTTTTAACTGAAATGTACGATGATAAGTATAGGTACTCGCTGACAGGGTGGTGCACGAACAGGACACGCTCGTTTAGCAACACCCAATTTTTTCATCTTTGTGCCTATTTTATTTTTTATTAGGATTTCTGGTCATTTGGAACTTCGGTGTTCTCTACCTTGGAGCGCATTCCGAGAAAAAAAATCATAGAAAGTTTGGAGTGCTTAATGTGAAAAACATGCACCATGCGAGTGTCACGGAATATTTTGTGGTTGAGAGGTTTCCTTTGTGTCGTCACATTCGGCGTGATTACTACAGGTACTGTGCTATTTCATAAATTTATAAATTTTTACTTAAGTTAGACTAAATTGAAGTGTTTTTTATTGTATGTGTAGATTGTCATAGTTTGAAAAATCGTCTTTTTCGATTTAAAACTACCACTGCCAACTCTACCACGATTTCCAGGTACAGTACAACTCCTGTTCCTTCAACTGCAGCCCCTACAATTCAGACCAAGTTGCCGTTGAAGGCTAGTCTTCCTGCCGGTTTAACCCTTATCGGCTCTGCCGGGAACAAATCTTTTTATACAGATACGGACAAGTTGGCAAGTGCACTACATTGTTTTTTGAATTTGCATAAAGTACTATACACACACACATACTTTGGCAAACATTTCGGTTATGCTGGAGAAACAAAAACAAAGAGAAAATGCTAAACAAACTTAAGTAACATTGCGCAATTATATTGATAGGGTTTGACATGGGCGGAAGCACTGGATTTTTGCCATGGTATAGGTCTTCAACCGGCTTCAATTGAAAACCTATCCGAGCATAAAGTTGCACGGAATTATTTGGCAAAGCTACCTCGTAAGTTTTTTCAATTAAATAGATTAAATCTCAATTTTAAAACTGTGAGCTTGACATATGACATGACGTCCTCTTTTAGACCGGTTTTTCTGGCTGGCTGGAACAGATTATTTTCATGAAGGTCACTGGAAATGGCTGCGAACCGGAGAAACATTCAAGTTCCAAAGATGGACCCAAGGATTCCCATCTAAAAGTAGAAAAAACAACTGTCTCTACTTGAGCTATGGAAATGATGGGTGGATTGATGCAAGCTGTAGTTCCAACAAGCTTACAATTCGGCCTTTGTGTCAGTCAGAGAAGAATTTCTTTTAACACAAAATGTCACTTTTAAACAATTCCACAGCAGCATTTCTTTTTATTAAATTCCTTTTTTTCCTTAAAAAAAGTATGGCCACTGATAAAGACGGTGCTGTACGTGTGCTATAACAAATTTTATTTCTCACTCTCTACAAGTTTAAGTACAAAATACTAGTGCTACTGCAATTTTGGACTTATAGTAGAAAAAAGTTTACATAATATTTATAATCTCAACTGAAAATGAGTCCATGTTACTTGTTAGTATAAACGTACAGAATAACAAAATGCTAAAATTTGCAGGGAAGTGAATACACTTGCCGTACCTAAACATTTTCGACTATTTTAAACAGAGCTCTTGAATTTATGGTTCATAGTCTATTTGGTTATTGTTGTTTAAGGTTTATTATGGAAGGAAATAATGTTATAATGTGGCTAGAGTACTTTGATAAGCAACCTGTTTGCGTTTATTGCGAATTAAACATTGTTTTGTTGAAATGATGATGGAGTTCACTCCCGTGTTAATTGCTACAGAGTGCAGTGAAGCACAATAGCTTTTGTGACTTCGTGATCTTGGGTGCCGCTGTCCAAGTGCATTTTAATCTTTTTGTGTAAGCCAGGCACATAAGTTGTCATTTGATTTGTTTTGGTACATGATGATTCGTATTTTTTTGGTACATGATTGCTTGAAATTGACACATGATTACTCTGAAACTTTCCAATAAATCAAATGATGGCTTTCTATAAAACACTTCTAGTGAATTGCTGCATTCAGATTTCGTTGTGCCAAAGAGTAGGCGTGATAGCTATATGCTATTGCAGTTGTGGCTTACAGCTTTAATTTGGTATCATCTCATCACTTATTTCTCTACACTATTTAATCCTGTTTGAAGATTCTTGAGGGGGTTTTTAGTCCCTTAAAAATGCTGGCACTATTTTTTTAAAATACTTTAAGGATACAATCTTGGTGGAATTTCCCTTAGATTTTGGGAATATAAACACTAGAAGTCATTGGATGCGCAGGCTTGCTCTCTTTGATGATAGACTGCATATTCACACCTCCATCTTTCCTCTAAAATCACAAAAAAAATACAAAAATTATCCAGAATCCCGAGATTATGAGGAAACTTTCGTCATCTTATTTGTCATCGGTCATTACATCTTTATCAATTTTATCAAACTGTTGAAACAATTGCCGGTACTGAACGTTTTTAGGAGAGATATCCTCCTCTAGGGGGAGATTTTGTCGGACTAGTTTAGGATGACTATGATATAAGGCCACTATTATCCTTTCAGCGACCCTTCTCACAGACTCGGACGGCTGGTTTAATGCTGACACTCCAAACTCTACATAGTCTCGGGCAGTTAAGCCACTACAAAAAATACAAACAACGATAAAAACTAGAATGATGATCCCCGCAGGAATTGTCGGGGAACTACTCAGATAACAAATCTTCCCAGTTAAAATACCTATGCTTTTCCGCTGACAATCCGTAAGTGTTAAGCAACTCTTCTACCATTTCAGCTTTGCTCTGGGCCAGCCGAGGATGCACAGGAATATCAAAGGGCTTCGTGAGATTGGTTGATATCACATGTAAACTTCTGCAATATTAAAGGAAATTACGATAAAACTTGTACACGAACAGGGCTAATCATTACTTTCATCAAGCCTACTGTACCTTATATGCTGGCAACTTTGCAATTTTATGATGCACTCAGTAGCCACCTTATTTTTGCCAAGTGCCGTATCACCAGATTTAGATAACAATTCAGGTAAAATTCGCTCTAATCCTTGACTAAGTTCCGATGCTGGTAATCTGAGGACAGAAAATTTGCAACGTAATAAAATATCGTAAGCAAGTTTCAAGTTTCATCTACAAAACATGTATCTCACCTATGTTTCTTTGTAAAATCATCCATTAAATATACCAACGTCTGTATAGTTAAATTGAAAACGCTAAAGATTGTGTCCTTGATCGTCCTCTGCAAAAGGAGACTAGCAGCCCGAAAAATCTTTGATGGCGGATCCGTTTCTATTTAATCAAATTTTGCATCATGAACAAAACTTTCTCCGAGATTTTTTGTCATCGCACAAATTGTCACCAGACGAGACATGAAATGCCAGGCTTTTCAAGTAATAACCGAATATAGGATATGAAAATAAGTCTGTTCATTGGTCTCGTTTGGGTACCATCATCGTGATGTGATTTCGTCTTTACCAGATACTTTGTGTACCTGAAGCCCATAAAGCTCATCACGATGATGATGCAATATGTTCAAACTTTCTCAATTAGTTTTCAGTCTTTTCATTCAGCTTACTATTTTTGTCGCCACGCTTATAGTCCGACAACGTTTTATGAAGACATCGCAGACCATCCTCTTTGACGGCGAAGTTTTTGGAAAACATTTTCTCCACCTATGGTCATGCAATTATGAAACATGATTTATGTTTATAGCTGAGAATAATATCATCGCGAATTGCGAGCAGCCATATAGAAATGAGATTATGTCCAAAGCTTTTATCATTACGACACATTGCACAGACATCATGTAGCTCTTTCATCTTTCTTCTATAATCCTAAAATTAACTTTCTCCTTCTTAATTATGTTTTCTCATTTCTTTATAAAATCTGTCAGTAACGAACCAAAGCCTCTCCGAAGACCTGAATGGGTAGAGCAGCATAACGTCTCGCTCGCTCAGACATGTTTGAGGGTCGAACACAGCCGGCGCAAGGGGATGTACTGTTGGCAGATGTGGTAGTTGTGGTACTATTTGTTGTGCCCAAATACGAAGTATTCTCGTCTTTCGAATCTTTTAGTCTCTCTACACTAGTGACAGGTCGTCTTTTCCTGTAATGTGAAAGGAGAACAATCATTGTATTGTCGCGATATAGATGACAGTATTTAAATTAAAATGTTTTCGCCATTGAATCAGCAACAAAACATGTTTTAAAAAAGAGAAAACGTTCCCCTTAAAGTATGCTATCAAATTGTATGACATTCCGCAGGAAGTGGCCATTATTTAAAAACATCTTCAAGCACTACACTTTTCGCATATTTTCCATGTGTCATACCCATTCACGTGATAAATCGCTTTTTTTTTGTTCTCAAGTGTCCAAAGTGGTCCGTACGATGCTCGCTTATTTATTTGTAGACTTTTGTGTTCCATTATCTTGACCGAGCGCCAGCCACCAATTTCAGGGTATCCATAATGTAAATTTATGTTTATGCATAACTTTCACTCATAGTACAGGGCAAACTTAAAGTGAATCCCGAAAACCACAAAATACACTTTTGGGATAAACTTTCCATCCATATGCCTAAGGATTCAATTCAAAAATTTTGATGCACGTAAAATGTAACTTTCTAACCGTTGCCGTTTCAGAAAACATGAAACCATGAATCGTCAGTCGAGCCATTAAACTTCCGCATGCCTAACGCAACCATTCAATGAATCCAAACACGGTGATATTTATCTGGCCCATTTCTTTTGGCATTTTGCCATTTGGCAATTTGGTTTCCTTTTTTTCAAATCACAACAACGTAATAATTTGTAGGTGCTTGCAAATTTTCCGTTTCTTTGAGAGGTTTCTCTAAGATAAGGTGTTTCCATTATAATAAACTTCTCTTAAAAGAAAGTTTTTTCTTGTGTCAAAAAGCAAGTACCTATGTAGTTGAAAGAAAATGTAGAAAAAGTTAGTTCTCTTATCTTAATCAGACAGATTGTTTACCAAGCACAAACATCTGCATGAGTGAGATTGCAAAGTTGGTACATAGAAAAATTAGATACGCGAGTGACGATTCAATTAAGAGATTAATTTACTTAGCAAAAAGCATGCAAGCCTATGAGAATATCTTCTTAGGCGTAAAATGGATGGATTGGGTTTCCAGAAAGTGAAAGTTAAAGAGAAAACAGGGTTACTTACTTGATAAACAAAGGAGGGGGAAACTTAGGCTCATCATTGCTGTAGTAGCCAGACTCCTTTTTCTCATTGTCTGGAGTGGTAAGTCGAGACGAGAACCTTTCACTCGTTGTACTTTCTGCTGGCAGGGGTCCAAACCAAAATAAAATTATACAGTGAGCAAAAATATACATCTAAATGTACATTGTTCCTCATACTCATATGACAAGATTTGAACAAAAAAGTCGGCAGCATTGTTAAAATATATGCCTGTAAGCTTCAAATCGACGAACACAAAATGTTTTCTTCTTACACAATGATGTTGGCTTTTTGTATTGTTTACGGAGTAAAATGAGAAAATAATGAGTAAAATGACTGTCATCGGAACAAAAGACACTGACTTTCTCCAAAATAAAAATGATTCTGTTGTTTCTTAAATGACTCAACAGAAAAAAAACTCTCTTTTCTGGCAGACGAGTCACTACTGCGAGTTTTGTGTTTACACATACCAGGCGTTGACGCTGCTGATGAAGTTGTCGGGGGAAGTGAGAGTTCCGTGACAGACCTTGTCATTCCTGAAATGCCCAATACTTTCCCAGGCTCATCATTTTCAGGAACTCGCTGAAAAGTCGTTTCAAAAGAAAAATGTACAAGGTAAGCAGAGGTCTACAATAATTGGCAGGATAGTAGCTTTGAGGCATAAGACAATGACAAAACTTTCCCAACAAAATTACGCGTCTTCTTTTTCAAGTGTATAACTATGTTAGCATTCTGTCACTGTCACAGCCTCAGGTTTGGGGCATTTTACACTTTATCTTCTAATAGTGCTTTTCGCTCAAAGTCAGTAGTTTTGGAAAATGAAAGAAGGCTTTATATCTACTGAATCGCCTGCTATGGCTTAATTGAATTGTTACCCCATTGGGCTCCAACAGCTGCTTCACTCGCAGCGTCTTGTACAGATTATCACGATAGGTGTCCATCTGAGTTTTTTTCTCTTTGGCCCGCTGGAAATCCTCTCGGCTTGCGGCGATCTGCTTCTCCAGTTGGTACTTGGCTAAAAGCTCCCCAGATTTACGAAGGTGCTCAATGGAGGACTTGAGCTTACTCGCGTAATCGAAACGCTCGTCTTACATGAAAATACAAACAAGACATGGCCTGTCGTTATTCCAGGAGAAAGTTATGGTTCACTATATAAACACTGACGAAGAATGATATTGGCTCGTCAGTGATCCGATACTAATGCGGAAACTCTTTGGAAAATTGATTTTCACCGGAGAAAGCCTTCAATTTTGAAAATCCCCATTCTCAACGAAATTACAACTGATTATTTCAAAAAATACACGTAGGTGGTTTCCAATCAAATTATCAGCTTGTCTCTCTTTTAAAGGCAGGAGAGACTTTAATATACTAAAAGGAAACGAAAAACGGAAGCCAGTTAAGTGGGCACGTACAGAAACGTGTACGCGGATGTATAAGTTACCATTTCTTCCATCAAAGGAGAAGTTAAAAGTTATCGACATCTTCATACAAAACAGCGATTCAGTTGGTAACAATAGAATAAGCTGTACAAGAATTCAAATTTTTACGCGTTTCCTCCTCGTTCCTTCAAGATTCATGTTACTCACAGGCTTTGCTAGCAGGGAGAAAATAAATGGATAAAACTAGTAAACTGCCACTTAAAAATACTTCATGTGCTTTTTTATGTAACCGTATGCCTACGGATACCTATCAATTTCATTGTGGATTTTCTAGCTTTCTTGTACTAAGCCCACCTTTTTCGGGTAGGTTACTTTAGACTTTTTGCTGTAAAAGTCGCATTAAAGCTTTTATATCCTTGCTGCTTTCTACATTACGCGAAAAAAACATCCAGTGAAACTAAGAATAAGAATGGGGAAGTTTCATCCAACTTGGCTGTGGCTACCTTAGTCTATAAGTATCATGTCAAATTAGAGTCAGGAAAAATGAAGAGTTGGTAGAACTAGAATATCAACAAATAACTCGTTTTTCTCCCTTGTATGAACAAAAGTGAAAGCTGCCTACGTTGTACGTAGCTAAAATATACTTTCACTTTTGATATGCGATGCGACACAATTTGTCTTGGTTCATCCTCTAAACCGGTTGCCTACAACGTGGGGTATCAGTATCACTATTACATACATACATACCTAGGTGCCAGCAGTAACACTCAACTTTAGCAGTTGTGGTGCCCGTATCGACGATAGTAACGACGAGAAAAGTTTCTTACAAATCATAAAGAGACTCAAATCTATTTTTACTTCCGTTCGCCCTAAAATATTCTCCGTAATGTCCTGAACAATTCTAGAGTTATTACATCATATCCTTTTCACATGCTTTTCCAAACAACTGCTACCAGAAAATATACAGCGTCCTATTTCATATCATATCATCGCTGCTGTCTTTCTCTATGATAATTACGATAAGTATATCAAATTACTTTCCTTTTTCAACTTTGAAAGCTTTTCACTTTTTGCAGCCTGAGAAAATACTGTTGCGTTATTCAGTGCGTTGCACACCACACCAATATCAATGGACTTACCAAGTACAGCTTCTTGTTTCTTGTGATCCATTTTTCTAATAAGATCCTGTACCTCAAGGTCCACATACATGGTGAAAGCTAGATCCTCATATGGAGAGAACAAACTTTTATCCCTTTGCTCTGTCTGGCTCATCTCTTCAAATGTAATTTGAGAGGAGGACTTTGTCATCTCATCTTCTTCGTCTAGTTTCTCCCCCAAAAGATTTATAGCAACGAGTGCCACCTTAAAAATCCGAAGGTAAAGTATGTTAAAAGAGAGACAAGAAAAAAAATGTGGTATTGAGCATAACAACATGATCCTCATCTCATCATCATGGGAAAAGAAAAATGTGTCCCATAGGAAAAGGATAAAAAAGGATTCCAAACCGACAAAGAAGCTGAAAAAATTCTTTTCTCCCCGTGTGCGACATTCTCGAAGAATGTAAGTACACGAAAGAAGCACATGTTGTAACTTTTCATACATTATTTACCACAGAGCAAAAGACATTTAGAGTCTATGGCCCGTCTAAACTCGTTGTATTTCCCTGGGGTGCAATATTCTAACCGAAACAAATGAGTGAGTTGTGGCTAAAATGAGCTACATTGTACTTTCATACAACTTTTCCTCTGTATTGTGTTACAAGAAAATAGTCTCAGGAGAAGCCATGGGCATTCGGGCATTTTAATTAACGTTAGAACAGGTATCATAAGCCAAGTTTAGTTTAAAAGGGTCTAATAACTTACTTGCTGGTTCCTATTGTACTTATTGGTGTAGTTGTTTTGGATGAGGAGTTTGACCAAGCTTCCCCGGCACTCTACGCTGATTGATTTGAGCTCTCTGGCTTTAAATCCAGTGCTGTCATTCCTTGACATTGTGACATGGCCAAGGAGAATGAAATGAGCCTTGTCAAGATCAACTTTATTATTATATGACGAAGCTGACATGTTCGTAAGTGAGTTAGATGTGGGAAGATCAGAGCTATAGCCACTGCTGCCGGTCGTAGTTCCGTTGCCGCTAACACCATTGCCCGTTCCAGCGCCACAGGCAGATAAATCTTGATCTCCGAGAAATTCACCGATGTACAACTCAATGGTTTCAGCTGATTAATTTTTCAAAAAGAGGAAATCAAATGGAGGTCTATCCCAAAAGTACTTGACCAAAGTTTTCTCCGGAAACGTAATAAAAGGAATGACTGGGGATGTTAGGTAGAAAAGACGCCTGGTTCAACTTACGTATTAAGTACTGGTGAGCAAGGAGCTGCATGTGGCCAAGTCTAGCACGGGATTCCAGTTGAAGAATAAGCTCTTGTGGAAATGTGGCAGATTTGGCTGATCGCCAGCCATTAACACCAGGGCCATGCCTTTCAAGTTCACTTGATGGAAATCCGGGATCCTCGCCTGAAAAAGGACATTGATTATAGAGTTAGCATGTAGGCATTAGGCAACACTATCACTAAAATCGGGTACAACCCACAAAGCCACAAAGTACACAAAATTTATTAGCAACTTCCCTAGACGAAAAGTATCGACGAAAACTGATTTTAGAGTTTGTGATTTACTGGGCGCGAGAAATACGTGCATGGCATCTTTACTACTAGAATGAATATCGCAAAGACGAACCGTTGACGTGTATAAATTCTAAAGCAGCAATTTGTTTTTATCTAAATTGCACTTTGTACTATTATATTCTATACTGTACTATTATGAATGTTTGCCATGCGAGACAAATGTGTGTTCTACACTGAAAATTATATGTTACACAACTGCATTAACTTTTATTTCGGAAATGAATCATATAGCGTACAATGCTGTTGAAGGCGGTATCTATTTTATCAACAATTAATCATTGTTAATCAGATTGTGAATTGAAGCATTAGTACTCTTTAATTTAAAATATTGATAAATGCTGTTACTGTTTAGTTGGAGGGTAAATATATATAGACTTACTTGTCGCATGGATCACACGGAAGTTGATTTTTTCAAGCATGTTGAGTGGATATTTAGAAAACCTTGGACGCACCCACCCCAGCAAATATCTTCACAGTATGTCCAATGTCACTTTTTGCAATGCAAATACATGTTGGCATTTCTTTGAACAACTGTTAATCAGTCTTTCAAATTGAATAGAATTTTAACTGTGTTACTGAAATGCAAAAACAACAATTTTGACTTGTATTTTTGCGGTTTATCTTTCTACATCACACGTGGAGTGTAAGAACAAAAAATGGAGTGTAATTAACTGATATTGCTCTACATAATTCTCTTTCACTCCTTGTTCCCTGTTCTCATAACTTTCACCACTTCATATGCATGAACAAAAGTAATGTTCAGCCTTCACGTTTAGTGGCCGTGTATGAGTGCATTACACACACAATCTAACATTTCAACCACCTAACATCATATTCTTGCGATCACACACACTGTAATTCTCATTACAAGATTAAAGTGATAATTTTTTCCTTCTCAAAACCACCTTCCTACATTCAATTCAATTTCTGTCCACAACATTTTTCTTTCACACCACAAGTGAGCACAAACAAATAAACAAATACCGCATGGATCCTTGGAATATGATGTGACACTAGTTGTAGTAAATACCACTTGATATCTAGACCACCAATTGTACACAATGTTATTTCGCTTTATGATGACAGGGATTATACTTTTTCTAACAATGCAATAACAATGCTACAAAACATAATGAACCCCAATAGAAATATTATAGCTTTATGTTTATATTTCGAAAAAGAACTATTTTCTATTCATACGACAAATGTGTAAAAAAAAACTTTCGGTAGTCTTATGATAGATGAGATGTTATTTCCCTCATCTGTGTTTATACTGATAGTACTGGTAAAGAGAAAGAGACAGCTAGCCCATGGCGAGGTTTCCTTTCCCTTTTCGTTCAGTTCACGATGGAGTTGGATTGGGCCTGAGTGTGTCGTGCTGTATATGCTAACAGTAGCGGCTTCCTTATAGCCATTACAACAGCGGGTCATGTTTGTACATAGTGAAAGGTACTTTTCACAGTTACGCCAACACTCTAGGAGAATTCTACGGTGAAAGAGAATTATGCCCGTATCACGTACATGCATACAGCTTTATAGCCGGGCAACACATTGTAGGGGTGCTGCTATTACAAGGGAAAACTACGGGCTTCTAGCCGATCGATAATGCTGGAGTAATACAGTTACGAGGAGTATTCTTCTTATAAGATAGGAATGTATTGTTTGTATAAACCCAAAATGGTTATCTGGGTTTATCTTGTAAATGCGACATTAGACTTTAATGATAGTGAGACAACCGTATAAATGCATATGAACGTGAGGGAGGAATTCTTGTCTGCTAAAAGATATTAATTTCGTCAAGAATGCACAAAATATCCAAATTCTACTGAAATTGCATGAATTATTCTGTGTTGTTACTTTTTTGCGAGTCTTGAAAAACGTAGCATTCAAAATTTTTGTATGTGCGCAAGAGGATGATAATGATGCATTAGTAAGCAACTCAGACCACACACATGAATACCTCTGGAGAAAAAATTTAAAATCTCCACTCTGAAAAGTATACACTAAAGGTGAGAAATTTTCAATTAATCAATGTGAAGAAATAGTCCTGCATTATCATTTCAATGATAGAAAATGATGCTTCATAAAGACTAAGCTTGGTGCATTGTGAATAAATAGTAATATTATGGTCAGGGTCATAAGACTCAGGAACCTTTGGTCCCTTCTGCAAAATATAAGCGGTAGGATTCTGGTGAATGATAGATAAAAAAAACCTTTCCTGAACCTTGAATATAATCGAGCCTAAGCCTCAGTTTTCTTTTCCCCCAACCTATTGACCATTTAAGAGAGACCAAGCTTGGATCAAAATCACTGGGTATTACATCGAATTGTAGCTTCCACTTAAATGAATGACTATAACAAATGTCCCCTATCAAAGCTCATCCAACAATCAGTGACTTTAATTGCATTAAACTTCTAATTTCAATTGACATTAAATTAAGAGCATTTAACTCGGAATCTTAACACTACGAAAGGAAAAGCAAAGACGATTAAAACGGCAATAAAACTTTCACATCTCGTATGGTTATGTTGTGAAAGGCTTTCGTAGATTTAACCTTTGATGAAAGTGAAATTTTCTCTGAACTCTGAAGAAACCGCTTGCATTTGACTCACAATCTCCGAATTAATTGTTGAAGAACGCACTGCTTTGTGAGGTCTCTAATGTAATAGCTACATATTCAATATTTTAGACGTTATATAAAATCATGAATAAATCGGGGTGGATTAGCGGTTATGGTTTCAAGCCAACAAGGGAACGCTTCAACTTCTTTTTTTGTCTCTGTGAAAGTAGGGGTTTTATTGTCTGAAGTAGAGAAAAGCATCCCTCGCTGAACTAGTGTATACAATCACCGATAGATGCTCTGCAAGGGTGGAAAATAAGTTCCAAACACTCAACAATTTCTTATCTTCACCATCACCATTTGGACTAGGAACGTAATCAGCTATAGTAAATCCTTGTTACTTCCCGATGATTAAGTAAAGTAAGCTCTTTGGGTTCCTTAATCTTCAAATTCTTCTCGGAAGATTACGGTATAAAAGGGAAGCAATAAGAGAAAATTGGTTTTCTCTTTTACGTGTATAAACACACCAACGAGCATTTTCAACATTTGGTTAGACAATTACACTTATAACACCACACGATAATCTATTTCCATTAGTCAGCACGGCTAACTTTTCATTCCAATGAATAATAACTCTGTTGAAAGATTAATTCTACAGGGAACATGAGTTTATCTTTGTTCATGTTACAGGGCTTATCATGCTATTCAGCAGTATGAATTAAATTTTCTTCCGCGGCTACAACTTTCTTGAAGTGAATGAATGACACAATGACGTTCACGTACGCGGTTTTCTCCTGAGAAACAGGATATCTGTTGAATAAATAAGACCCTCCATGTCAGACAAGGAGAAAGTACATTTTATTTGGGAAATTGTAATGTGAGTTGGAAAAATTAATGGACGAGTACAATTTAATATTTCACTTTTTGTTTACTCGGCTCACCCTTACGTGCAATGTAAAAGGAGAGAAGAGTTTTCCTTTAAAACAAACTGAAGTTCTCAAGTTACTCGTGGTAGAATATGTACAACTTCCATTGCCTTTTACCTGAATTATTTTTTACCAATTTTCTTTCTTGGGCATTCCAAAATGGAGTGTGTTGTTTGTTTGGCCTAGTTTTCGTTCCTGGGGAAAGTTCTAGATGGGTGAGAAAGGAAAACGAAAGTTGAATGCAAATAACACCAAAATAGATACGAAATAAAATATCTTTCTGAGAGGAAAGAAAAGCTCATAATTTTTAATGAGATGATGTCACACCTAGAAGTTTTGAGACATGAAGTAACAACGTGTTTAAAGCATACGCTAACGCTATAGTATTTATTTATCCATCATCTTGAGCAATACTTAAAATGTACGGAGTTGCCATTAATATAAGCGCAAGACTATATGTTGCTTTGCTAGGGATAATTAATTTTGTGGATGTGGGTTCTGAGAATTATACCAACTTCGCATAAAACCTGCATGCTGTGTCACCTTGATGGATATGGCTTCACATGATTGATCGGGACCAAAAGTTACTTTTTGAATTTCAGAGCGTTCAAATGATTGATCTGGGTCCTTGCTCGCCTATGCTGGATTCAAATCAACCTGAAATATTAATTTAGAGCAAAGTATGAAATATGAGACATATTATGCAGTTACACATATATTTGTGTGACAAAACGTACAGGAAACAAAAATATATCATTAAGTTTCACCTTTTTACGAATATTACAAAGAGCTACCCAAAGGAAATGCTTTCGAAATGAGTACATCAAAGATTTTTGTTTTCATTTGGTTAGATTTCGTGGTTTCATCTGCCTCGAGACATGTTACTGACTTGTCTCCAAAACAGTTCTCCCTTCCCTTTTCTATGCACCCAGAACAAAGATTACCAAGAAGGGGAAACCCACCATCCAGAGCATTCAGTTGTTCAATCTTCACAGAGCTTTTACTTCGAAAGTCATCAACATTCTCCCCAAACTCCCTTTCTGTCACAACACCACATACTACTCACTACACTCTTGTATTTTCTCGCCGATTACCCTCACTATTTCACCTCGCCTATTTCAATGTTAAACGAAAGATGTGCCTGAACTCACAACACAAGTTGCGATACACAATTAAACATTGTGCATGTGCAAGATAATCTCTCTTTCTCTTTCACCAAAGCTTGTCTTTCTAGTGGATGGTAATACTGCAGAAAACTTTCTTGGTTCTAATGTGTTCCGAGAAAAGAGGCTTAATTTCCCACAAAATCATCATCCTTCCACTACCACTTCTTTTTTGAGCTATTCTAAATATTTTCATGTATCCACCCTTTTTCGATTTTGATGTCTGCAGTGCGCTCACTGCGCTTCTATACATACTCAATACGACGAAGCTAATCTTCCCATGAACGCATCGAGAAGAATATTGCAGGGCAAGAGAGATACACTAAGCATTTTTAAATACTTCTGTAATTGCCCAGGAATGTTCTCTATACCTACAGCAAGGCTGTTTAAACTACCGTGTAGTTGTTTCGTCAAATGTTTACAAGCTCACAAGCCGAATAATCGAGCCATAAAAAAGCTGAAAAAAGTAATGGAATACATCTGCGTGGTTTCTCAACGAATGCTGCTATCTTTGGATATTTGTTATCGAAACTAGTATCATTATCATTAAGCTATGCACTAAATTCCATTACAAAAATAGATACTGTTATTGTTTATCTAAGATTCTAATCAATAACCCCAGCAAGGTGCTTTGCTTTTGTTCTTGTTTTTTATAGAAGTGAACCAATTTCACCGTGTGATTATTTACTTTCCTCATCTCAATGTAATTATTGTAATTCCAGAGATTATATCTGTTTAAACAACAACAAATGTTCGATAACAAGAACTTGTTTATAGAAGCGAAAAAGATAGTTTTGGAAGGAAACATAAATAAAAATGTAATCAGAGGAAACTGAAAGCATGCTTTACAAACAGTCGTTGAGAAAATACCAGCGATTTTGCTAAGTTGTGACAAAGACCTGTGTGCATTTTACTTTCTCTTGAACGTTTCCAGTCCAATTCACCATTGTGCGTTGTCGCTCCGGAAGCTCGTAATCTGGAGCTAAATGAAGACGATAGATTTGCTTTAGTATTTGTACATTTACAAGCAAACGTAGGAAGTTTTATTATTATTTTCCAAATTCTAACCCATCTATTGTATATATAATTACGGTCATCATTAAGAGGTTCGTTAATGAAATCTGAAATCCAGTAATGACTGCTCAAGCGTTGTTGGTTCCAAATATGCATCCCAAGACAGACCAGTTTTCATATATATGTATCCAAGTATCCATAGCTCTAAGCAGGAGCCAACTGCACGTTATCTTGTGCGCTGCATTGTTACTTGTTACCCCTCTAACTCATTTTCCTCTCGAGAACTCTTCAGCTTTTCTTTTATCGAATCATAAAAGAGTAGATCCTTTCTAAAAAAATGTTTCGTATTATTTGCATTGCGAGTTAGATGAAAAATCTCTCACCGGGTATAACTTGAAGCAGCTTAAGCATAAGATTCCTTCTTGTTCCCGTGTTCCCAGCCACACGACTTATAAGGAGCTTGAAAAAAGGGCTCGGACGAACAGAGTCGATGTAAGCATTTAATACGAAGAAAGGGGAAAACGAAGATACTCATGCAGCAGTTACCGTGTCTGGTGCGCTGGTAGAGTGCGAGAATTTAAGTGGAATTGAAGGAAGAACCAACTCAGGATGAATTTTGCTGTGAGCAAGCAACTCTGTACGAGAGAGTATCGTCAAACGCCAACCACACATACTACACCATCAACCACCACCGCACCATCGTCATCATCATCCGCCTTACTCCTTCTTCTAGTAGAACTCCACTGACAGACTCAGGATAGAGGGAAAGACCAGGGAGAGACAAACAGTGTATTTTAAGAGCACCCTCCTTGCCCTCCAGCTTCTCAGTTGCAAACTGTACTTGAACCGTACAACAACATCAACAACAACAGGGATAAAAGCTGGGAACTGTGTGGGAGCCTGGATGCACGTTAATTTAACTTCCTTCTTCTGACACAGTCAGTAATACTATCATAAAAAAAGAGGAATATAATAATAAAACACAGTCATAAGTCTACCTTCTCCTGGGTAGATAAACTCTCTCTTGTCTGGCTTTCTCCGGATTGTAGCAACGTGCTGCTTTCATAAAATTTCGACATTTACATAAGATACCTTTGAGCGAGCAAGGAAAAGGGTAAACAGCCGACATAGTGAAGCACACAACATGGTCATTATAAAGTCTAAATAGTTTTTCCTTTGTGATATGTGTGTGTGCATCAGCTCTAATAATAAAGTTTCTCTGTAGTTTGAATTACAAACGAGAAAACAATAACAAAAATCGCAACTGAAATACACTAGACTTTTATTTGGCACGGTTGGGTTTATCTGAGTTTCAAACAGAAGTCAAATCCTAAATACACTCCTCTTCAGACTTTTGACAGGCGGATCTGGCACTGTTTACTTTTGAATCGGCTTTTTCTAGACATCTAGCTGTATCTTGTATGAAACTTGAATATCAGATCCAATCGTAGAAAGTACTTGTGTCTGATCCATAAATACGAGGATAAAAGAGTTGATTGGAATTTCAAATCCCAAATGAATACAGAGAAAAGTTAAGTCGGTTAACATGTTATACTATAGTGCGTGCACATTAACGTAAACAAACACGGGTAGATGTGACTTTTATTCATGGCATCAAAACAAACTGCCTAAGAGAAAGCAGGAAATCAAATAAAGAAGATGACGACCTTCGCAGGGAAAAAAAGGTAAGTCTACAAATCAAACAGCTTCTTTTTTATCTTTCTTCCTTTTTGCATTAACACTTGCGCACAAATCTAACGCAACCTTAGAAATAAAAGCAATGGCACATCGTCATAGAAAAAAATAGGAGAGAGTATGAATTTTATATTGTTCTATATATGGTTCCCATGCCAGAATAGTTGGGCATGAAACGTCCTCTTGAAAAAGCCGGCAATGGAGGCAGGAAAGCGTCACACAGAACATTTCCCATTCTTGTTTGCACCATCACATAAATCACACATTAACTTTCTTTTCCCAAAAAAATTCCTTTTCCATTTAATACGTTCAAGTATATGTACAATGTACATGTGATGGTCGTGTTACGTAACATGCAAACCCAACTCCTTTCCACTTTCCCCTGCAAATAACTTGCATAATGCGTTTTTTCTTGTTGCTGCTCAGTGTGAGCCATTGCACACACAAACCCATCATTCGTCCACGTGATGATGATATTCCCTCTTTATTGCATCATTTCTCACAGAGCAACAAAAGAAAAATTTCAAAAGAGAAAGGCTTGTTTCCTAACAGAATTCTTTCTTGTGGATTCCATGTGTGCGTGTTTGCTTTCACAACCAAGAGAAGTAAGACAGTTTGCCAAAACAACGGACACAAGCAATAGATATCATTCTTACCTTGCTCTGTGCTCACTTTTTTTATAATCTCCCATATAAAATGTAAACTGCTTAGTTTACACTTCATCTAACTGGGACTATACACAGTTTGTTAAGAAAATAAATCGTTGTAGGACGTGAAAATAAAATGCTTTTTGGCTATTGTATGTCTCCTGTGAAAAGAAGACACAATCAGTATACTAAAGGAAAAATACACAAGAACACTTTTTTTCCAGAGAAAGTTACTTTAACAGAAGAGCAACCCTGCTGGTAAGCGCATTTCATTTCCTTTATATACTAACAGTCCAATGGTGACAGTTTGTGATGTTTAGTTTGACAAAAAGTTGTGATACGAAGTATACTCCCAGTGTTGGAGAACACAAGAGGAAAAGGGAAGAGCAATTTTGCTAAACCAATTACATCCCTATTACTGAACTCTTTCTCTTTTATCCATCTCTCAAGCTTCTTCTTCTAGCGGCGAAAATTGGTGGAGAGGACTGGAAAATTGTGGTACTTAATCGAGTTACACTAGCGACGAGAAAGAGGAAACAAAAAAGTGAAGAGGGACCATTTCCCTTTTGCATTGACGTGGCATAAGTCACCAAAGAAAATGAAGTTAAGGGGGAAAAAGTGAAAATGTAAAAAGTGGATTTCTTTTTGTTCTTCACTTGATCAAGTTGACTCTTACTGAGTAGTGAAGAGAGAAATTGATGGGTTTTATTCATAGAATACGAATGCTTAATCCAAGTCATTTGAAAGATTGATGGAGGAGAAAAATGCAACAAAAATATTTTGCCAAGTTTGGCTGTTATTTCTATCATGGATGTGTATATATGGCATGGTATTATACTCTTAAAGCTTTTCTCCCAGAAATACTTGGTGTTTGTATCAGCTTTAGGAAACTTCAATGAAAGTTGTTAAGAACAGTTTCCAGTGCACGGACGAGTACAAGGCTCATCTGGGTAATCCTCAAAACGATAAGCCTGGTAAAGTAGGGACTAGGGAGAATGTTCCGATAGCAGCAAACCCAAAAATACATGCACAATTTTCGTTGTACTAAGAGAGCAAATCAGATACATACTTGATGGCACTACTAACGGAACCCATCATACTGGTGCTTGCAAGTTTCAGTGTTAAATATGTATAAGAACTGCGTGACGATCGGATAACGGCTGTGGGTTCGGTATTAGCAACTACTTTCCTTATCTTTTTCAAAGTATTACCGCGTAACTCAAAAGCGCGTGTTTCTTAACAACGAATGAAGTTGAGATTCGAGACAGCTTTCAATACTTTTATGGGAGAAGTGCAAGGCTGGAGAAGAGCCGAGATTAGATAAGATTCCTTCATACTTTTTCTTTGAAGCAAGGAGCTTCTTAACAATTTTTGTTATTCCAAATTATTTTTAACTTTCGTACATTTCTCGTGTCGTGAAACCAGATAATTATCACATTCGCAGATGTGTATGAAGAATATACTGTGTTTGCTAGTAAGTATGTAGGTAGTATTGTTTATCTTATATCATTTCAAAAAGTTAATTAAATTGCCATATAATGGGAGTTCCTTTCACCTGTATCTAGTATATATGTACATCAATGTCAGACAATTTTCCAATTCCTACTTAGAGAAAGAATGTCAATTATGATTCATAAAATGTCCACATCGGTTAATTTTCTGAGTTCAAGATTGAATTTCTTCAGGTATGAAAAAATCAATTACTGCGTAGTGCTAATACACAATGAGGTTCGTATAACGGTTACATAATATATCTTTTGTAATAAGCCAGCCGGCATATTTCGTCGAGTTAACAACCACCGTGAAAATGTTGAATACACCTGCGTTTACTCTATAGTGCGTGCACAGACAAAATCTTATGCATTCCACAAAGGTAAAGGTAAAAGTTATTAAGGATATATTAAATGTTACATTCTTAATGTTCTGTGGCAAGCCGAACATTTGGATTGCCAAAATATTTCGTCATCACACCATCGTGCACGGAAAGGAGACAGCCGAAAAAATATATTTACACCTTATAAGGTATAAATTTATAAGGAAGCGAGAATTAAATTTTGTCTGACCAAACTCATGTGTGTAGGATGTTTTTTTACGGTATGGTACTAAACACCTACCTGACGCTGCCTACTTTTTTCCTTCGCTGGTACCGCTGTGGATAATAATATCGCACACTTTAGCAGTCCTCATCTAGCATCATAAGAACCTCAAAACCCATAAAATATTTAGGTTTGAAGCGGACACAAGGGGATTGTTTATGAGAAATTTTCTACCACAGGTTGTTCCAAGGAAGTTTTGAGTTTTGGAGAAACGGTTCTGAGCACTACAAAACTCGCCTGGTACTTATTACAAACCAAACAAGTTTGTCAAGAGAGCGCAGCTAACATGGAAAATTTTATCAATTAAATAAAACGCTGACTCAGCAATGAGGTTTCTCTCGCAGCTTGTTTGCTCTACTCTCAGAAAACTATTTCCAAACCCAAGACAAGCAAGATCACGAAATTCGAAACTTTTTTACTTCCCTATATGCTCATCTAGAGTCAGTTTAATTAGACAGAGAGAGAGAGAGCACAAACGTCAGAACGCCATAATATTTACTACTTACTATTTACGAGTTAGAGTCAAAAGGGCCTTCCTTATCTGTTCCAATAACGGAATAAATATAATTACAGTTGCATACATCCCAGCTTTTAATCTTGAACTTTCGTGTGTAGAAACAAAGTGCACCATGGCTCTCGACTTTTTGATATGACATCACTTCCAATGACAACGATAAAAAAATTTTTACAGATGACCAAATAGTTCACAGCTCTTGTACATTGAAAACCGTTAAGACATGCATTCCACATGTGCGTGGTACAGCTTGGCGATAGAAAACCTTGTACGGAAACGGTGGGCACAGGCTTGCAGTTTTTGTTTGGTATCGAATCGGAAGTGAAAAGGAAGGAGAATACGAATGGAGTCTTCGACCGAGTTTCTACATTTTCTGAGAAATAACATGGCTTCTGCGAATTTCAGTAGTACAAGAGTTTATAGGCAGAGTAAAAGTGTGTGAACAAAAACGAAATGTATAATTTAGTTTTCAAGATAAAGGTTCCTGTTTCCAACATTCTCCGCCACTTAGGAGAGAAAAGGAAGTGACACTATTTCTCGGGTCCTTTTTATTACATTTGCGTGGTTGAAAGTGCGACATGGTTTTTGCATTCACCTCCATTTATCCTTAGTTCCATGTCTCCTACAATATCTATCTTGTATGTGGGAGGGTAATAAATGCATAGTAGATTCTCCACACATTTTCTTTCCTTACTCTGGAAAACACACTGAATAATAGAATGGCAAATTCTACATGATACACATCCTATAAGTTGGGTCTGGCACAGCACAAGTAATACTTAAAATGGATGGTTGTAGCTGTATGCAACATTTTGTACGCACTGCAAAAAGTCTTTGAGTTCAACCTTTCTCTTGTACTTTTTCTTCTGCGACCTACGACCATCATTTCCAGGGCGGTAAGTCCACCGCAGTCGCAGTTGTTTTGAATACAGTCGCTTGTACAGTAAAACTTTGCAACCTAAATTTCACCAATGCGGTGATTTCTTTGCCAAACTGTATGACCCTCGTGAAGTATACCGACATATTTTCTTCGTCAATGTCCAAAAGGAATCGGTAGTAGCAGCGAATGTGCACACGACAGATATTTTGCATACACAACAAAAAATACAGAAATGGTCGATATGAAGACAATGAAGATGAAGTAATTCCAGTTCCAATACTGTTGCTTAGTAGCAAATTATCAGGAAGTTAGGCATGTTGTATGTAGATATTCCACTCCAACGTTTCATGAAAGTGGACGGACAGACAATACTGTAATTTTAACATAACATTTGTAGTGAGCGAGACAAGTTGAACTAAAGACTGTATGCATTTTTACCTTGTTATACATTTCACACGCTCTCTACAAGCCTTCAAGTTTGACCCATCTTGTTGGTATCCTTACGTATCAACCAGGCCTCTCTTTCCTTTTTCGAGGTGTGTTTCATGAATTTATCATGAGAAAAACGTAAACGATATAAATATCTTATACGTTTAGAACTGAGCTTATATTTCCATGCTGCGTATTAACTCTGTCATATTAAGAACAAGACCAAAGTAGGTATGTATATCAATCTGCATCTACTATCTCAGAAATAACAAAGTTTTAACGAAAGGTCTCAGTGCATGTCGTATATTTACATTCCTGTTTACCGGTTTAGATCTATATATTACAGAGGTTGTACACTCAAAAGAGCAACCAAGAGGGAACTTGCTAGGTTTCCATCCCTTTGTTGAATGTAACTGCTTCCGAGTGTCACCAGATTTCGCATTTATATACGGATTCAGGACACCTTGTCAACATTGTTTTCTTACCATTGAACCATCGCGAAATTTAAAAGCTTGTGAAATCAGTTTGTAAGCTGTTCTTTTGTTTTCATTATTATTATTGTTATTATGAAGTGTATCGCAAACTTTTCGACAATAGTCCGTGTCGTAGACGGAAAAGTATGTATGAACAAAATAGAGAAAGTTTACTCTATAGGTTTCATCTGCGCATGCAAATGATGCTAATTGTGATGTAGCATGCATGCATGCTGCTTTCTCCGTATAAATGAGACTCTGTTTCATCCTAATGTTTGCAGTTGATTATGACGATCTGAAGTCCGCTAAATCCTGTACCTGTACATATGTCTTTTTAACATTGCGACTATATTCTAAGATACGTACATGCTCTGCATTCGTTAAGATTTTTCACAGTAGAATTACATTGATCCCAGTAGCAAAGTGGTATGATGCGTTCAAGCTTGTATTTCAGTCGGTAAACATGAAAGGCGATGGCTTTCATCTGAAAATCTTCCTTTGGATCGCAATGTTACTTGCACTGTTGAACGAACTTGAAGTTGAGAGGTGCGTATCAAGGTGCAAGCCGTCGGGAATGAAAGTGGGATGAATACTATATAATTGATAATAGTAAATAACAGCTTGTGTGAATATTTAATGAAAAAGGGGATATTATGAAGGTTATGAGAAAACTAAAAGAACTGGAGAACTCCATAAACTATTCAAGGATAGTATGGTATAGGGTTTTAATTTTAATCATGTGGATTGTAAGGGTTAGGAATGCGTTGAATTCATAGCGTAATAATATATGCATGATGATGTTTTATGAGATGGTGATCATTAATGGGCTCACTACGTGTTGATATTAATACTTGTTTGGAGGATCGTTGAAAAGGTTACGAAGGGCTCAAGACGGACCCCCGAGTCGACTACAAACTGTATTGAGCGGAGACTGGAATGATGAACGAATGAAAATGATGATAGATATGATGCAATATTAAATTATACAGGATTTCAGACGGACAATGAAAGATTAGAAGGAAGAATAGGTTAATGCAATTTGTCCCATGATGATGTTAATTAATTATTGAAAGATAATAGTGATTATGGGACGGCGGGGTCTAGCCGACATTTTGTCCGAAATTACTTGTACTTATATCATGAAACTATACCCCATAAGGAAAAAAAGTCCAACAATTACAAGTTGTAATGTTTGAAATTTGGTATTATGGATAGGCACATCCCTTAACTATTAACTATTTTTGGCAAAGTTTTCTCCTTTCCGTGTCAACGGGCAGTTTTGCTGAAATATTGTCACCAAGAACCAGGAAAAGAACCCAAGTTATTCTTCCAACTAGTTTGTTTTTCGCTTGAACGGTGATTAGCCAAATGGGATGTTTGAGTGAATAAATAATGTAGAAATTGCGTTTCTTCAGGTAATTAAACGGATTTTTATTGCTGTCGCAGTCATTAGAAATAAATGTTCTAGGAGTTGTGTGGGCCGAACATTTTTCTTGTTTGCACTCATTTTGCACAATTGAAAGGCGACTACGACTAGTGTGGCGAACGACATTTTATTGCTTTCGCTTGTTACTAGTAGTAGTAGTAGTACTAGTAGTTGTTAGTAGAACTTTATGTTAACTGTAGGCATAAACACCTTAAATCTACACGGGTAACTTGAACATGTTTTGAATGCAAAAATCCATTTTTAAACAGAGCACTACTGAACACGATCTCTTGTTTTCGATGCTTTGTATCGTAAATTTAAGTGTCATTATATTCCAATTGTTATGATTGTTCTTCAACTACGGGTATGCATTAGTTATAGCAGTTTTCGCAGTCCGTCATTTTATAATGATTCATCGTCACACAATCATTAAACCATTATAATCCAATTGAAAATGCACATATGTAATATGTAAACTATTTGAGAATAAGCTATTCAACCAAAAATACTTCAAGGTTATACTTACAGCGGTAAACAGTGAAAGCAGAGAAGAAGAAAATCGTTTTGATACAGTTTAATGACTTTGTATGGGCGCCTCAAACACAGGCACACACGCAAGCTACCATCATTAATATCTGTCGTCGTGTGCTTTTCGTTGTGTGAAAGGCGAAATTTAAGGGTGTGGAGGAGGCAAACAAGAATATGAATCTCGTCATACTCAAACACGAATTATTACTATACACGACAATTTATCTAACATTAATAACAATTTTGCATAGAAAACAGTATACTTAATACAATATTACTCCAGCAGTTATGTCTACGCATAGAACGCAAGCAGTTTAAACCTTTTATAATGCAACAAAGGCAATAAATAACAAGCTATTATAAGAACAATAATATGTATTTTCATTCATTATCATGCTTCACGATGTTTCTCTACTCACGATGAGTGTATGTATTCCTTTATACAACAAACAATGTTTATATCCAAATGTTATCAAAGTTGGTTGACCAAGAATGAAGAATTGGCCTTTTCGATTTAATTCTAACAGCGTGATCACGAAAAGTACATTTTTGTATGAATGTAGAACAATGCGAATCTACAATATCGAAAGCGGAATGACCATAGAGATGGAAAAAGAGGATTTGAATTAAATAGGCACCTAGGACGATGCCCATGTTTTATTTGTGGTTAATAAACTACACCCTCAAATCAAATGCCGACCGAAAGAACCCCACCTGCTGTAGTGTTACTGATGAATCGTGTTCCATCAGGGAAACGCAAGCTGTGCGATAGGAGCCAGCCGGGAAATAGCGGAGCTAAATTAGACTTGTTCGCGTTTGTTCTTCTGGAATGGCCATTCATTAGCTTATTATCTGACGCAGTAGTAGAGTAGTACAAATAATACTCGATTAATTTTCGCAGAGAATTAAAGAACCTGACAGAGAAACAAATAGACAAGGAGACGTTGCGGTAGGCTAATAATATCTCTAATGAAAAAAAGAATGAAGCTCTCGCTCGGGTGGTAGGCAAAAATAACAAAGTTTTTTTTTTCTTTGTGGTTTTATCCATGAATCTTACTTGGCAAGTAGTGCACGATTCGTTTTCAGTTCCGGGAGGACAAGCATTTATATTGCTATTACGTGAAGAACTAGAAAGAAAGAAAACAGAAGCCTATCATTAATTTGTATTCCTAAACCACCCCATCGTGTCTGTGTGTGTGTCCGAGAAAGCTTCACCGTTTTTTGTTCTGTTTCTATCTGTAGATAATGCTCACTTTTAGTTATGCTCTATTCACAAATGAAAGGCTGTGAATAAGTAGCTGAAAAGACATGTACTGAGCTTATAATAAATACCGAACACGCAAAATATAAAATGTTTGGGCATATTCTCCTAGTATTAATTTCCATTAGATATAGCCCTGAGCAGAACTTACTGCAAGTATGTTTCTCCGATTTTTGTAAAGATTTTAAAGACAAATTCTTACAATGAATGAATATTTATCAATCATTAATAATAGTATCAGTATCAATTGGTTTTTTCCGTAAGTACAAAGCAAGGTAAATGTAATTTTTAACCTAAGATGTGGTGTATTATTTATTTTATATTATTAAGAGTATGAGACTTTTTCAAATTCTCAGGTTTGTATGTAAAAACTGTTCAACAAACAAAACCTCGTGCATTTCATCACAGTTTTAAATCTTTCACTATAGTAACTAGGAATTTTATATGATAAACCCTGTTTGTCATTGAACTAGGTTGGTGCGTATACATGTGATGTGAATATGCTGATTTTATCATTAACTCGACTTTACCCATTAGACATGAAAATTAATCATGTTCTCGTACTTCTCCAATTGTATGTACGTTTTCAGCCGTTCAGCCGACGACTTTTAAAAATTAATAGAAGAATGTAAACAAAAAAACAAACAAACCATAAATCTATTATGCATGTAAGTAAAAATCTTGGCGTTTGCAGATTGTACTCAAGACGAAGGAAAAACTAAGTTTTTTTCTTGTTTCTCCATAACTCATGATTTCCATCTTATTGCAAAAAATGGGTTGTATATCAAAAATGATCATGATTGCCGCACCACACTGTACCCCATTTTGTTTACTGAGCTCTTGCTCACGCCATTCATTCTTCATATCTACATCTCATATTTTTCGTGAAATCAGTGTTTGCTTTGCATTCATTTCCCTACAATTTTAATATTTTTGCGTACAATATTGATCCCACACTGAGCTCTTGTTGTGTTTTACAAAGTTTTATGTTGACGACTTGTTTTAATACACACGTGCAGTACAGTACCTCATTGCCTTATGTTAGGCTCAGTATGATGGGCGGCAGGTGTTGAGTGTGTAAATCAAAACGGGAAATAATTGAAAAGCTCTACAAAATATCAACCTGTCAAAGGTTTTGCCAACTCCGCTGTTCCTTTTTGTATTTCCTTTGTAACACTTCAATACAATGTGTTTCCATCCACCAATTTCAGTCTGTTTTTTTCTGTTTCTCTATCGGTGTTGTCAAGTTGGTAAAGATTTACGTAATATTTGTCAAATAAAAATATCGAACAAAGTTTTTCATTTTAGGCGTACTTTTCTCTTAGTTTAGAAAAAAAACGAACGAGGAAACTGTTAGGGAATTTGAAATGAACGTAATATGAAATATATTTCATCCGCAATTCGCACTTCCACACTATGGTTTTACTACACAAAACATGTAAAATATTTTGCTTGACTTAAATATAAGATGAAATCATGAACTAATACGGCTATATGGATATTGGTCATCATCATCAGTAACCTTCAGACTCATCTAGAAATTACATTTCGAAACTAGGTTGGTTGGTAGCCTATTTGTACAAATCGGCTGTGAACAAATTGTGATTGTAGCATTTCAGGAGAAAATATTACTTCGATTAACTGTTGAGATATGAAACACTCTCTTCGTCTGATCCTGAACCAGGCTGAATTGGGGGAGAGCGAAGGGTGAGTCAGAAAGATATTAAAGAATTCTAAGAAAAACGCGTTTCGTTGAATGTTCCACGATTTATTACCTTTACACATGTGAGCATGATGGAAGCAGCAGACGCTGCACCGGTTGTTCGAGGAAGAATCCCTTTACAGCATGAACACAATTTTTGTAAATTCTTCTTCTCGTGGATATACAAAGGAAAGGGTTAGCTTGTATCGGTAAAGCTTATCGCAAGTAAATAACTCATGTTTACAGTTTATCAGCACACGAAATAAATATAAAAGACTAAATTAAAAGATTGTCTATGGCATATATTATTGTAGTAAAAGTAAATTTGTCGATTCTTTGCTAATATGTTTATTTGAAAACTGTACCATTAGTCTATTTAGCTCCACATTCATAGATGCAATCATTCAACATCTTGATTACTGTTTGACATGGTGGAAGCGTTAAGCGATAAACTTAATTAACTGGTTCATCTGTCAGGCATAAATAACTTGTGATAGTGAAACATCAAAATAGAGTGACCATTACCATTTGTAGTTTCTAGCATTTTCTTTTCGTTGCCATGGTTTTCTAAAATACTACATTTTGGTCTAATTTTTTATTATCGTTACCGTAGTATCGTATTTAGTATCGTTTTATTAGTACGGTGGTAACGGTGGCGAAAACGATACAAAAGTATGAGCAATCTGATTATATAAGAGGGTTGAAGGTACATATTATATTATATATATGAAATGAAGGTATTGCATATTTAGATCGGTTGTGATTTTATAAATAATGTCAGAGCATACAACAACACAGTAAGTATTTCCATGTCTGTGAATGTTTCCTTATAAAGATTACCATGAATGATCTATGGAGAAGTGATGGGCGTATGCACTCTCTCCACACAATACAAAGTGGCGATGACCGGAGGCTTTACGGTTGACTATGACTACTTTTACATTCTCCTAGTTCTTTCTTCTGCAAAGAAACGGTTTCTTTACTACATCTTGGAGCTACCAGCTATCCGTGTTGTTCGGATTTTTGTTTGAAGGGCGTGTGAGCCAATTACATTAACAAGAAGAAGGCTGATACACTCTGAATTAGATTTGGGCAACGTCTTTTGCACCACTTCAATTGTGACTGGATGCTCAGTGCCTTCAATGTTATTGAAAACGTTGAAGGAATCGCTATTTCAGTTGATCAGTCTCAGACAATTTTTCCGCTTGTTACAACGGTGCCGTATTCTTTAGAGCCGTCTAATAATCATGTACCGTGCTTACTTTTCTTCGATCCAGATCCAGTAGTTGGTAGTGTTTCCTTTTGACATGAGCAAAATGAAAGAGAAGAAAAATCTGATGCGAGGCAGACAAGAAAATCCATTTGAGCTAAGCCAAGCTGTTCTTTTTCGTAAAGTGCAAAAAACTTTGACGATGGAAGAACAACAGAAACAATGCTTTTTACCATCCCATGCGTCACATCTATTTCCATTTAAGTCTCCTAATGAGAAATCCTTTTTGTACAAGTAAATTAGCTCACCAAACTGACAATGTGCGGCTGCTTTCGGAATTTTCTTGGGTTAAGAAGAGTTTAGAGCTCGATCATGAAAGACTCAACAAGCATTAGAAAAGTCAGCGAGGAGATTGAGAGGAATGTGCCTATCCTCAACATTTTTTTCTTGTTGTTGTTTTCGAGAAATAGCTAGCCACATGGTTTTAATTTTCTCATCTTGACTTACATTTTAATGAAAAACATGAACATGTTCTGGGTTAAGACAATCAGAGGCTTTTTAAAGATTCCGACGTTATAAAAAAGTTATTTGTTAATAAAATACTTGAAACATCGTTTAACAAATTACATGCATGCTTTCACTGCGAAACAGTTTGTATTTTCGTTTTTATTTACAATCGCCCAAAAATCCTTTTGACAAGCTTGCTTTGCGTAAACCCCAAAACCGGTGTATGGGCAACATGAACAACGGAATAGTTCAGTTCATGTAGCAAATTCGCCGAGCCCATTGATTTCAATTCAATATACATACAAGTTCAAAGTGGTGTTGTGTTTAAAAAGCCTACGACGTATCCGTGTAGCCCCATATTTATATATGCGTAAATATGCATCATATTTATGTTAACATGCTTTACACCAGAAAACGTTCCAGCTAAAAGGAAAACTCATTACTTAACTAAAAAATGACGTTATACATAACATAACACTTCGCGTTCTTACAGGCATATTTCACACACACTAAAATTCTTTACCATTTACGTTGTACGTGTTTGGTAGGAGAAGCCTCAATGGAAAATTTCTTAGCAATACCACAAGATTTTGTCCAGCATTTCAAAGCCAATTGTACACACAGGCTTAATGCAAGTGGTCGTTGTAAACATTTGCTAATGGGGTACAATACGTTTATATCCTTGTCCTATAACTTCAGACTGATTTATAACAGTTCCGTGCTTATGAACTTAGTGTTATTGAATAAGGATAATTTGAATTTGACGTGAATATATTGACAAACTGACAACAGCTTGTGGTAACTCCATACACCTAACTATTGTGTATTGGGGTGTCACCTCCGTGCAACATTTTTATCACATGTGAGAAAATTAAATTATGAACAGCTCAAAAGTTAAAAGGTTACATAAACCATAAACCCTACACCATAAGAAAATTGTGAGAAGTATTTTTTATTCCTAAGCAAAAGAAAGGGTTGAGTTTCTCCAAAATTCTTGGAGAACACAATAAAAACAAAAATTAGGGGTTAAAATGTTTATCTTGAGTATTAATTTCAAGCATATTGTTATTCTTAATGGTTTATATGTCTCCTTGTGGGTGGCTCTTGGCCGTTCTCTTACCTACCTGTCTCGTTATTCATCACGTACGCTCAACCGCTGATCTATCTTTTCATCAAAGAATGAAATCTGTCTGCAAGCTAGGGTACTATGCATATTTCAGGTTTAATATTCTCTCTTTAATTTCTCACCGACGTTTGTGGAGGATTGTGATAGGAATGAGTACTGCGTGAATGAAGATAAAACGCATTCGTGATAATAATGGAACATAGCATTTTAATATAATCATATTATGCACAACACAGACTTTTAAACTTACCTAGCACACAAGCAACTAAGATATGAAACATATAACACCGTACACAAAAGGTTCAAAGTGTACAAAACACCCAACAGACGCGAGTTTTTTTTTCGCCCATCACTTTTATCGCTATCAACGGTATAAATTTGGGCGTTGTTACAAGTCGGTTACTCCGACGCTGTGTGTAGACGATTCAAGTCCTTTTCCGTCGTCTATTACATGTTATAAAAGTGCACCTACATTCTGTGACTTGGGGCAATTTTAGGGAGTCGAGAAGTATGCAGTAAGCTTAAGCTTTTAAGATAAGTTTGGTATTTAGAATGTAAATCACATATAAACCCACGTAAAAAAATCATTGTACACATACGCTCAAGAGTGCGCTTTGATTCTACTACTACCAGGTCCAAGACCAAGACCTTCAAGTGATACGAACTGTGCGTTATCATCGTATTCAAGATTAGAACCTTCAGTCGAAAATTTGCTGGAGAGTAGCTTGCTTACTGGAAGTCTCAAGATGAGGACTAATATTTTTTAAGACTTTGAGCTCATTTGGGCCTATCCGTTTCAATAAAAGAGAATTAGTTTTCATACAAGAGTCACTGATCATATAATCTCCTTGTTTGGGAAAAATCTTTACTAATAGAGGGAATTAGTGTTTTTTTTACATATAACTTAACGTGCGCCCACCTGCTTCAGTTGATAGGAATCTATTAAAAAAAGAATACTATGCATAAAGCGAATGAACGGAAATTCGGCAGGTATTAAATCATCTAGAAAAATCAACGTCGCCCGCTATTGTTATTTCCAGACTCAGGAACAAAGCATTATATTCGTTTGCCCCTTGAGCATGATTTGAAGCTTCAAGAATAAATTAGAGTACTCATTATCACCTTCTTCGTTTACCTTCTGAAGAGAATACAGCAGAGAAATGTTTGCGTTATTTTATTCAACAGAAGAGAAAAAATGCAGATGCTTTTACGATGATGATTTTTCCATTGTGATAATGGGATCAAAGGTATGGTGTAATGTGTATTAGCATGCAAATCAAAACGAAGTAGCGCCTACTACTTTTAAAGATTACACTTTTCATTGTGATTCCCTCGGTCTCACGAAACGAAAATGATAAGAAGGCTGTCGTAACACTCGTAACCTCTAGTTACGCTACCAAGTTTCTATTGGCCATAAGTGCAATCCGTGGTTTTCATGATACAATTACGTAAATTAATCAACAAAAATATATTTATGTAACACAAGTGGAAGATCCGATACTTTGTCCTCATGCGTTTAACGGATCGCATTTTATTCTAGTCCGTAAAAGGGGAATGTTGTTGATAAAGCTTTTTGGATATTTAGTGTGAGAAAATTATTGTTATTTACTCAAATAACACTCAAATAACTCAAATTCATATTTATAAAGGAGGTATCTGCAGATCTGTACGTTTGCTGGCATGGTCTAATCAGCGCAAGGCAAACGACTACAAACTCCTAGACATTTTAATGCTTGGTCCATGAGAAATATCAGTTTAAATTGGGAAGATCTATGCATTGTCAGTGTGTCTTAATACATAAATGATTCCTGTCGACTTGAATCAAGTACTTTATGGTATCGATCCAATAAACCAATCATGACCAAATCCAGTTCAATTGCAATAAAAATTGGATTAAGTCTTAGAATAGACAAGCAGTACCGTAGCGATTGCAGGTGTTATGGTCTCTTGGCACAAACGCATAAACGGGATATGTAGGTGTGTATGCTAAGCTAAGAAAATCAAAATCTCAGTCAGACCGTCGTGGAAAATTACACCCGCCAAGCATCAACTTGGAACCTCCAAACGCAAATTGGATAGTTTCATCAAACAAGTCCGCCATCATTCGGTGCCTTTTGCTTTTGAAGCTAAGTTTGTAATCAAATATGTGGCGATAAAAGCAACAGTTTCCACACAGTTTGAACTCTTTCTGTACCATAGTTCGTTTCATGTTTTGTAATAAATAAGCAGCAGGCAATGATCGCAACAAACGATAAATTGGCCGCCCAAAACCGTTTGAAACATGGAAGGTTTCTTAAGATTTTGTTTTCGATATTTCAATGCATTTCATAATTTCACACTATATCTTGAAATGTGTAAACTTCTAAAAGGTATGACAGGTAGTGGCAGTACGCTTCTATGTTTCTCTGGTGATTTCATATGTTTGATTATTTACGGTATGACGATGATGACTGATGACTGTTGTGGGCGAGGACAAAAGAGAAAATTAAAGTTCAACCATCCATTTCGTAGCGAACATTCATCATCACATTTCCAGTGCAATACAATAAATGGGCTATTTTGTGAATCATATATAATGCTATGCGCGCACTGGTGGTCTTTTGTTTAAAAAACAGCAAAATCATCAAACCATTCAATTTTCATGCTTCATTGATATGGTTAATTTTAATGATCTGGATTTTTAAGTCATAAGGTATGAATATGGTCAATAGCAATTATATTGACTCTTTTAAATGCAGTTTTAGAGCTATCGGTCGCATATTTATTCGCTCGTTGCTTTCATTTCGAATGGATAAATTTCTTGTTTCCTTTTATGGTAGTGACGAGATTTCACTCTGGTTGTATGGTTCCGTTTTATGTACACCGTTCCCCCCTAATATCTACAAACAAAAAATATCTCTAGCAGCAGTGAAGCTTTTAGTACGATATGAAAATCACAGCTAAACATGAATCAAATCCGTGGAAGAAGAATATCTATGTAATCTGAGTGGTAGCAGTAACCATAACCACGTCCAAAGAGAGAAGAGCCAGCAAGTGAGGAATCTATGACGATTTTCATGCTTTGTATAGAACAAAATCCCTACAAAACTCCACTTTATGACACTCATCAGTAGATGTAATGGTTTTACCATTGTCGGGAATAATGTCTGCGTTTCGGACAACCTCTTCTCCATAATCTGGTAGTGAGAGGAATGGATAAATGCGACTGGAGTCAAAAATTGACTTTGGAGAAAACGTGTTGAAGTGACTCTGATGTAAAGAGCATTTACAATACATAAAGCATGGTCTACTTTTGTATAACGAAATTCGGACAGAGTGGCATAAGTTAGAAGGGGAAACTGGGTAGAACGTGACTTGAGAGAAGCTGTACATATTTGCTTAGTGATTAGCTCGATACTCTCCATACTAAGTTCCAGTCTAACTGTCTAGCAAAATTATATTGTATGGAAAGAATCGGTGAGCATGAAGGTCTACGGTTAACGGTTGTTCGAGAGATAGAAAGGAATAGATAAGTGGATAGTTTCATGATAAAGTGAAATTCACTCTTGGATTAATTCCTTATTTGTATGATGCTCTAGCAAAGCATGAATGACCAATTTTACCATCCATGGGAGTTTTTCTTTTCATATCCAACATTGCTGCTAAAGAGTGATTACTCTCTAGCAAATCGACCATGACGAAAGGTAGGTACTGCCCATACAACCTTTATCTCTGTCTCCTGGATACTAATTAAACGGCTCATTTTATCTTCCTGCGTAAGCAATAAAAGAAGTTTGATTTAATGTTCACCATCATCATTACAAGTTTCCGAGCGCAAAAACGCAGCTGTGCCAGAGCCAATCATATTATAATTCCAGCGAATACTTTCTAATTGCAAACTTGGTCTTCCACCATTATAAAATAGCATTTCCATTTTTTGGTCGTAAAAATAATGCATTTTCAGAATTTCCTGTTCCATTGCACCTTTTAAAGCTGGATTTTGCTGGATACAGTAAGCCCAACACATCTGGTTTACAATATTATGGAACTATCTAAAAGTGATTGTGTTGTACACATATCCACCACAATAGATTTCCACACGATAAATACTGTACCACTAACAACAATCTTGTTAATTTTTCATGAAGAGAGAAAAGCTTTCTCCCAAAGCACACATTCAATAGAAATTGTAGAGACCGGTTGTAGTGAAACTCCGCACAGCTCCCCCACTTTAGCTGGTGCAAGCCGGTGACTTCATTACGTTTTCCTTTTCATTACTATTCGATTACCTACTTGTTGTTGTGCCGGAATTTAGCATAATACAACAATACAAGTCATAAGCCATTGTGAGTATCAGTGAAAGCTACAAAGAGAGGTGAACTATTAACTATTTATATAGAACGAATTGTGGGCTCAACTCGTACGTTTATGTTTTCCTCGTAGTAAATGTTTACTTGAGACTAGTTAATTGAAGGGTTACTTACTGCCATAAATAAACCCTGGAAAATACAAGAAGAATATTAACCCGGTAAAAGTGATTTTGTGGTAATGCTAATACCTCACATAAAACCCAAGACCCTCCAGAGGTTTCTACAGCATATGGTCTGGTGAAAGCGATTTAAGCCTTTTAAGTAATTGATTAATTTAGCGAAAATAAAACAGAACAGGTCCGGAGGCCAACAACTTTTAATTATGTAACAAACCACGACATTCTATATGCAGTTCGTTTCATAATATACCATTTTCAATGAGTGAAATGTGAAGCAGGGAAAATCTAGTTAAAAATTCATGAATGCCTTTTGTTTGGTAAAGTAAACAATACAAAAGTATTTCGTGTGGACAAAGTGAGGAACATACTTTAGTTTAATTTGAACTACAGTTTTATACGATAAAAGAAAATAATAGAAAATAATTTTGAGAACGAACCACGCAGCCATCACACTATATCAAACGTCTGCCTATGTATAAAGTTGCCAATACACTTCAGATTGATTTACAGCGCGATCGAACATCGAACCTTTATATCAATTACTAACAGTAGCGCATTGGTCTAGTTCAGCCTTAAGCAGCATATGTAACTGGTTTTATATTGAAGAGTAGACCTGGGTTTTCTAAACATCGTCCAGAAAACAACACCGTATTCATTTTGAAAAGTACTCTCGAAACTTTCTTGTCTCAATTTTGTAAGGATTAATTTTTTAAACAAGAGCAAACTTTTGTGCATCCGTCTTTTGGAGTTGTTTGAGCCTATAAATATTCCAAGCACACCTCTTCTGGGAGAGTGAAGCTATGCATTATGCTCTATTTCCTATTTCCTATTTTATACATATACTCGCAAAGTTCCCTATTGACGACGGAGAAAGTAACGTGATATACTGCATAGCATTTGCACTTCTTTGTTGGTGGTTGGTTAGGAACCATTCGTTTTCCAATAGAGAGCTACCTTCTACCACTAGCGGCAACAACTACTTTTTCGAGCTATTACCATTCTAGGCAAATAATAATAATAAAATAACGTGGACGACCTTCCACTGCAGGAAGAAAAATGATGAGAAAAAGGAGGCAAAATGAAGAAAACATGTTCTTGTTCACTTTGGCATCTCTGTTAACCCAACAGCAGTCTTTCTCTCTCCGCTATTCCCATATTTCATCAAAGAAATGCGCGAGAGTGGGGGTAGGTGATGGTAAGTGTGTGAGAAAGTTACTGATTTGGTTTCTTTCTACCTATACACTACACTCGAAACAAGCAAACGAAAAAATAACATCTTTGTCGAAACTTTCCTACACGTTGAAAGACGGTGATCATTATGATTATGTCGATAATATTGCAAGTATAGGGTATATAAAGGTAAAGGTAGATGAAAATGAATTCCAAGTCTGTAATGGCATGCACGCGTAGATTGAATGGACCATAATAGAACGATAAGCCGCCATTGATTAAAGAGTTATGTAAATGTATGCAGGTTTAGAAGATGAGATGATTCTAAAAATATTAGATATGAAAAGCTACATAGTTTTGACTGTTGAATGTAAGAATATGTCAATACTTTCTAGAAGGTTTTCTGATCTACGTATGTATGCAAGGTAAATCTGTCTCCGTCGATGACATAACTTTCAATATTGTTTCTCGAGCGTAATTTAGAGGTGTCATTTGTGTTAATTAGTAATATTAGACTATTTCAAAATTGTCTATGTGCAGCTGCATGCTTAGAACTTGCAACTTACATAAAGACGATTACGCTATTCCATATTCTTCCAAGTGAACTTGGTGCTAATTGTATTTTTGATGCTAAAAAGAACAAGTTTCATGAATGCGTTCCTTTGAAAATATCACCCAAAACTTTCAAAGTAGAATTCGCCAGCAACTTTTAGCTTGAAGTGTTCGACATTTGTTTTTGTATTATTAAAGGCTTCTGAACTAGAACGTTAAGTCAGAAAGATTTATTGTCGTGTGTAAGTGTTCATTTATACTTCATGACTCATGTTACAATTTTAAAGTTTGTTCTAATATTATCTTTTCATCAATCACAGCAATGTTGCATTGCAACATATTCCACTCACCTTACAATCTCTATTATTAGCAAATGTGTATATAACCTTGCATATTTTTGTCGCTATGCATTTGAGCAGTTGTGCTGATGCCGCTGTCTGTAAAAATCCGAGACAGTTTATTCAACCAAAAGATAAAAATATGAAAACAGAGTTTCAAATGCACCCAAGAGCTCACTAATTACCGACGTACTTCATAAACTACAAAAAGCTTCCTTTGATCGTTCAAGTGGATGCTCAAACAGTCATCATTTAAATCATTTCGCTTTTAGAAACTAGAATAGAACTGTTGGTTGTTGTCTGCCAGCCAAGTATTAGGCACAAACTATTGTGTATCATTTCTATATTCTCTCGCGTAGACGTCCACCAGCAGTATAGCATATTGTGTATAACATACAAAATTACAATCGTTCCCCGATTCTAAACTTTACATGTTATAACTGCTAAGCATAATAATTGCATGGTGTAAAAATATCTTGGCTGTCATTACACATTTTCGAGCCTAATCACACTCCAAAAAAACATGCGAGACTCTTTGAGCTTAAGTAGGTGGCTTACTGATGAGCAGTGATTCAGGGTAAAACACTGTTTGAAGTGTTTTGCCCAGAGCAAACTCCTGGCTGACGAGAAACCCGCATACAAAGTGAAGTGGAAAGAACTTCTCAACATTCTTTCATATTCCTATAACTTATACGATCACATGTCAATGTGTCAAAAGCACACTTTAAATTTTGACATTTAAAATGCAGTAGCTGTTACGCTACACAATCCGTTAACCAGTGGTGTCAATATTAGCACTCCTCATTCCTTCAAATAGTATGTATTTCCTAGAAACTCATTTTCTCCATCTCGCGTCTTTGTTGCTTCATAATAATACGGGCTTTTGCATACTAATGTGTACTTAAACATGATTAATTACCAACATCAGTGAAACAACCCGGATGTTTGAAACAACGTTTTTTTTACATATTTCTCCTGCAAACGCATTAAATTCCAGTAAAAGTACATAATTGCAGGAGTAAATAAATAGAATGCCTACTTCCATTCTACTTTATTTCCGTTTAAATGAATCTTATTGCGTAATGTGTCGGCAGAGCCCACTTAAAATTCCTTTGAACCATTTTCTATTTTGTTTTCTAAGCGACAGCAGCAGCAGTCGCTTGTTATTTTAAAAACAAAAAAGTCCTTTCAACTTTGCCAGCAGAATGGTAAAACGACAGTCTGATTTAATTTAAAGACAACTGCGCATAGACACTTTATACCCCACATTTCGTAATTAGTATCGTTAAACAAAAGTTAAGAAGGAAAGTGTGTTTTGGCCGAGCCCTGTTGTTCCAACAAGTGTATTTTAGTCGCGTATTAGAAAAAAGTGAAGTAACCGCTTTGAGAGTTTGTTCTTAAACGTAGCTGCCAAGTTTTTTCCTTCTGCAACGCAATTGTGATGGTACCAGCAGCGAGTAGCATGACTAGTCATTTTTATACCGCAAAATAAATGATAACTACGAAGAGAAAAAGTTTTAAGCGGAGCACTTTCGAACAATTTGCATAATTTCTTTCCTCGCTGTCACCACTTAAGTAAATGCGTGTTGCTTACACTTTCAACTTAAATGACCGTATACCTTCTTCATCAAATCATTAGGAAGCTTCCCATCTTCTTTTTCATAAAATTCTTGGATCATTAGCGAAAGAAACAAGGGGCGTGTCTGGCAAAGATCAGCACTAGATTCTGATGATTTCATCCACCTAGTCATTTCCATTCGCCCGAAAATATTCACAAGACGCCGTCTGCTGTAACGCTTCGATAGTAGCATACAACGATCATTTTTGTTGATTTTTTTCAAGTTGTACTGCGCAGACTGATTACATACGATGGGCCGACATTTAAGAAGAATTTGTTGACTTCATGACTTTAATAAAGTCGCTCTTCAAATTAAAATGTTTAGAATATGCAAATAGTTGCAGATAATGTCAGCCATCATCGCAGGAGTTTATATCGACTATATTATGCAATATGCATAAGTTTTATAGTTTACGGTCAATCAATAATGCCATATTTGGACATTTCATCCCAGGTTAATCGTCTACTTATCTGCAATTCCTTGAGGATATTCATTTTCCATCTCGTCATCAATCTTTCTTCTATATTGATCGTTTATAGGATGTTTTTGTTTGCAAGGTACACGGACGTATTATCTTTCTATTAGTATATTTTTCAAATAGCCAATGGCCACTAACATATCGATCCGTATTTTTCAACTACATCAACATCATCATCAAAGTGAGTCTGTCAATACTCCTCAAGCAAAAAAATAAACCATCTGTTACGCTGTTTGGATTTCTAAAGCGTTTTTATAAGAAACTCAATTGAAATGTTAATGAATACTTGGACACATCACATTTCTCCTTCCTTCAAAAGATGAAGTAGTCCATGTGTGAGAGTATGATGATCCGAAAGATAATGGGCTACCGATGATGATTATGCAAGAAAATATTAGTTTCAAAATCTATTCCTTATCAGACAGCCTGTGTATGCATACAAACACAAAAGATGAATTATTACCAAAGCGAGTGTTTTGATTTTTCTGTTAGAAGCAAATATCGGTTCTTATGTCACTGTCAGCAAGGTACATAGTACATAGTGGTGTCTTGATGAGAACTCGACTAAAAGCCTTGTTAAAAAACAATAGAATCTGTTTGTAGGAAAGCCCATTTGGATAAAATGTTCGCTCTTGCTTTTAGCCGAGATCAAAACAGAGTATTGAAAGAAAAACAGCCAATTCTATTACCTCGTGTCTTTTACTTTCTTGTAGGATGTATTCATTTCCTTGCTTCATTACTGCCACTAGAACGCATAAAATTCTTACGCATAAACTGCCTTTCACGATGACAGGTTGAACATTTCTTCCAGCATTTAATTTTCATTATGCTCTCTTGTTACGGAATGAATGCATTTTTAATGTTGATTCTCTTTATAAAATGTTTTTTTTTTTCTGTGTTTTCAGAATCACGCTGGGATTTTTAACGAGCCGCTATTAATACAACATTCGTCCGGGAGCTGAAATGAACACTTTCCCGTTCTCATGCATGCCTAATAAAAGTGACTTTTACACACATCATTATTACTTCGTCGTGTGTTAATATGAATGGGGTTAAGACTCTTGTAGTTGATAGGAAGTAGTGCTGGAGGGGATGTTTAAAGGAAATAGTTAATGTGTTTTGGATTTTAAGCAAAACAACTGTGCATCGTCAGCCTTCAGAGAACCTTGTAATTTTGAACAGACGGATGTATCTCAGCGATACAGTTTAAGTGCATTCATAAATGAAAGCTGCCGACGTCCAGAAGTCATGTATTTTGAACGAAAAGTGTGAAAGTACCGCTGTGTGGAATTGACTATTACATTTGAGAAAACTTTAAGATTTGGGAAAGGAAAATAAGAGCCAACTTATACACCAATGCGCCAAAAGGAACTGTTGTGAGTTGTGACTTCACATTCCGGTATGTTTGACGTGAAAACTGTATCTTTATGAAAAATGTTTGAAATACTTTCATGTTTGTTATGAGGAGAATGTTTGGAAGAATATTACAGAGAAGGGTTGAACAATATTTTTCGTTCGAAATGAACGGATGAACCTACATAAGTCATCATCCGGCATAGCTTGTAATTAACTTTGACAATATCAAGTAACCTTTTCAATTTTTCATGGAAGGTTCGGTAGCTATATGAGATGTGAAAAGAAGTATTATTACAGAACGGATTGAAAATGAGCTCTCTTCGGGCGCTCGTTCCGTAACAAGTTTCATTTCGATTAGATATAGCGAGAACAGAGCACATCCCTGTTTCATTCCTACAAATTACCAATACTGGATAGTCATCGTAAAGAAGTAATGGAATCTAATGAGAACGGGGAATAATTTGATGTTGAATATGTGTACTACGTACAGATGACTTCCGCAGCGAGACCATAGGAGTGGATGAATTATTGAATGGGCTTATACAAAACGATCTTTGTAAATGTCCCAATTTATATTTAATTTGAACAATTTATACTATCAGGAAGTGATTTAGAGAACACAATTTTACCCTGCTGTAAATCACGTTTCACTTTTTTACAGAATGAATCCATGTGCAATGCCATGAAAACAATTAGAGTTCACAACAAGATGTTTAGAATTGTGTTAATTAAAAAACAGTTGCTACGACGTAATGATTTAAATTCCAGAAACTTTTAATCAATTTATTCTAGAAATTATAGCCTATGGTTTTAACACTGCTGAAAAGTATTTCAATTTCTGAGACGACAATGTTACTACCCTATCGTGAATTTACCATATGTCAGTGATTCCAGGTTATAATTTCTAAATTTGATTCTATATCACAAATCAGCTTAGGAAATGAAAACTGCAAAATGACTGTTGCTTTTGACAACCTGACTCTTGACGGTTTCTTTTAAACGTCACTCTTGTGCATAGATAACATACTTTAACCATATTTGGCGACACAATTATATCGTTCCAAGAGACTGGATCCAGAATCCAGATATCTTTTTCATGCCTAAATCACATCCATGAAACGCAGTATTCCTCAAGATCCTCATCAATTAGTACAAATGCACAAACTTACATAGGAATATTAGAACAGCAAAACATCTTGTATAAAATCATCGGATTCTGTCCTGTATAAAAAGATTCTTTTTATGAACATTTTCAGAATGATAATATTTGTCATGCGATATATCAACCAAAATATCTCTTCAGGACAAAAAAACAATAAGACCGGTTTTTGTATCTTTATTTCGTTGACTCAACAACTATGTTCTGCACTAGTGCATCATTTTCAACATGACAAGATGACAGCCTCAAAATATTTTTTTAAACTAAAAAAACACCAGAAATTCCATTTGCTTAAGCACACACATTAATCATATTATACAAAGTGGCAGACTAAAAAGATCAACTTTCCTCAAGCACCTGATACTTTTCGTTCCTGTATTACAATTTTCTACGCAAAGCCACTTGTCCATAATCTATAAATGCTAAAAGAACTGAAAAGCACCACTGGCCTTAACGCAACGAATGTAATACCCAGTTCACGTTGTCGCTCAACATTTGTCCATAATGGCTCGTTTATATGAGATTAAGAAAAGTTTCATCCCAAGACATATTTAATGTGCACAGCATCTCTCCCCGGATTTTCATTTGACGTGTATTGACGTTTCAAGCCTACGCAAGAGAGTTACGTGAGGGAAAATCGATGAGAATTAAAAATGCACGAGAGCTTCAGCCTCGCGCATTCTTTCTTGAGAACGTCTACACCGTTATTGTACGTCTTCATTATAAATGTATGGAAAATGGGGAAAAGGGGGTAAAGGAGTTGAAGTGTGCGTGTAATGGCCGAAAACATTATTTTTGATGATCCCATGTATCCCATAACGATCTCATTTGCCACGTGAAGTGTATAACACCATAGACTGTACAAATAATCATTCAAATTCTTGCCTGTATATGGGGAAAAATTTTCCATCCATCCAGGCCAGCCATCATTTCTTTTTTACTAGCTAAAAACTCGTTCAAACATTAGTGTGGCTTTCTCCGCGTGTCTTCCCTTTCAATCATCCTAACAATATCGCGCCCCACGTACTTAGTTTTTTTTCTGTGTGGTGTTATTTTTCTTGGACTTTTGGGCATCACTTTGCATTCCAATGAGAATATTCGATGCTTTATAGCACATTGGCTTTACAGTTTCGAGCGGAGAGGGTGGCAAAGAGAGCGGAAGAAAATTTGAGGCGAAAAGCGTGAGCCTCAACGGTACTGCCAACTGCACGGTTTAGCGACTCCGCTCCGTTATGCTCGCTGGTTATTTTCTTCCCTCGTTTTTTATCGGGTGAATCGTTTTGGACGACATCTAAGTTTCATTCCATGAGGAAAAGATGTGACGTGTCTAAAAAAGTGAAAGAAATCCTACTTCCACTTGCATGACCACTTCTTTTGCGTTAACAAGAGATCTCTTCGAAAAGATGGAGAGAGGCACTCGGTCAAAATAAGAAAAGAAGTGCGTCCAGCAAGCTCTGTAAACGATGAATTGTATTCGCTGTTTGTGGAGCTCATGCACACGTTCCTGGCATCTTCTTATTTTCGTCGTCTTGCGTTCGTACAGGTTCTCTAGAGAGTCATCGATGTGCCTGGAGAAACGCGTAGGGGCAAAGTAAAGATCTCGGGAGCAGTAACTTGACTGATTCCCTTTCCCTTTAAGTTGTTCCCAAGGAAACCTTCGTAGAAGCTATGGAGCTAAACAAAATTTTCGATCGAACGATTTTTCCTTTCATCTGTTCTTTTTCTTTGTATCTCTGTCTTCATCCATTAGGGAGCGGAGAAAACTACAGTAGTGATTGTCTTGAGAGTGTCTTTTCTTGCAGAACGGGCAAAGGGCATGGGAACTATGTGGCGCTGAAGCGAAAGACGCTCCTGTTTTTTTACTGATGATTACTTTAAGAATGGAAGTATATCGTTGAGGTGGATGCACTGCTATGAGCTGAGCATGTACTATCATGTACTATGACTACGAGGTTCCTATTGATAATCACAAACAAAAGAAACTTTAAGGAAGTCGAATGCATGTCAGTTTTTATCATACTTTTGCAGGGATCTTGATCCGTAATAATCTGTAGTGAAGCCTTCCGATGGCTAAAAGGAACCGAGTCATATTACAAGGTCATCAGTGAAATATCTTTAATAGGGATCATATGACTGGAAGCATGGAGAGAAAAAAGGCCCACATAGGAGAGAGGCTGTTAGCTAATTAGGGAAAATTGAGTAGCTCTTGTGCGCAGCACATTTCTAGCAGAAAGATAAAAAGAGACGTGTCAGATAAACTAGTAATTTTATTGAAATAGGATCCCACTAGCAAGCCTCTCCACCAAACTAACACTGAGTGGAAGATCGTGCTTCAAATGACAATAATCAAAGACAGACAAATATTAGCTTGAAGGGAGACACAATGATGATAAAACTGCAGCATAAACTGTGATTGTATAAGACTCCTTGTAATTCATCCCAGTCGCTTGGATTTTCTTACTAGCAGTTGTATAAATTACCGTTAGGAAAGATGCGCTCGTTACTCCGCAGACGACAGTGGTAAATGTCACTTTTTATAGTTGGATGACTCTGGAGTAGTTGTGGTAGTGGCGTGTTCGATTCCTTGTTTGGTTGAACGTAGTTCACTCATAAAACTCAGGGAAACAAAAGATAATACGTCGTGAGTAATGTTATGCAGGTATGTGAAAGGATGCTTGGTGGTGTGATGGGACTAGAAGACGTGTTGTAGGTCGTCATGCAAGAGAATTGGAGAAGCTAGTGGAAAACAACGGGTTTTTGTGGTATACTCGGCTGGATATTGAAATTGTGATAAAATACGACGAGTATAAAAAGTGTTTGTAACTAAGCATCTAAGGAGACATTATAAAAAGATAAAAATGACTTAAGGGCAGACAAAAGTAGTGCTGGATGTTCCATGTTTGTGGAAAAGGTAAGAAAACTCTGATTTCCCAAGGCTCTGGTTTCTACCTCTTTTCGTTCTGCATCACACACCTTATTTCTCGTCACCAGATTGTTTGCCATGATCCCACAAAAACCAACCAGAAGTTTTCGTTATGCAAGGTGAAGCGAACATAAAACTTATAGAGAGGATGATGTTAACAGCTAAGGCGCAATGCGAATGGCATTACCTTAGGAAGTGAGTACTGGGAGGAAGAGACTCCCTTGACATAATAAATAGTGGTCTCGTCAAAATGGTTGATCGAATGTGGCTATGCCATGTAAATAGGGCTAAGGCCTAGTTTTGCTGCTGCTTCTTTTTTATTTCGTTGAAACTTAAAAGTTTTTGCAAAATCCAGCAATGTTGGATTATGTCCATTAAAAAACGGTATTTCTAAGAGTAGTTCTTTAGAAGTTTGACAAAATGATTAACTATTTATCTACGATGGGATTGCCAGAAAGACAGAAAAGTAGTGTACTCTAGCATAAGAAGAGAAAAGGAAAGCTTCTTCCGAAATCCCTGGCTACAAACTGTTATCTCGCATCACACCCAAACATCAAGAACAGAAACTTGATTTTAGTTTGAGTAAGCGAAGGAATTACTGAAGAACTGCTGGACTGCCACTTCTGTGTCTATTCCAGAATTCAGAATACATACTCACTCCCTGTGAATGGATTTACTCGTCTTTTGTCCTTGTCATGGTAGCATAAGACCTACACTGTTTGGTCATCCACGTCCATTTATCAACTCGTCTCTCTGGTTTTGCTTCTCCGCAGTCATGTCTCTCGTGTTCCACATATTCTTTCTAGGACACAAACAAACGCGCTTATAGAAAAAGGATACACACTTTTATAGCAACATAACATGATGCAATACTAAGATATACGCGAGATCGTTAAGTTATCAAACTGTGTGGTCCTCATCCTAATATAGAGTACTAATAAGTTACAACTTCATTTTTCATATTTTCTCTAACGATAATACTCATAACATCAAGCAACTTGTGAATTATATTCTAGTCAGTTGCTTAAGTCAAAATAACATCATACTCTGTTTCCCATTCCTTGACTTTACTGCAAAAAAAAATATCGTTCAAAATGAACAGAAACTACATGGAAAGTCAAATGATGTGATTTGCGGGGCCCTCCCATTGGTGATTTTATCTTTTATATGGTACATTTTCTATTATTCCTTCTTATAACAGATCATTTATAACAAAAGCAGCAGCTGAATCACTCACATCATTCATGCAGGATGCTCCGACTTATGATTGTGTCTGCTCTACAGTACAAAACGATAATACCTTTCGTGTTGCTGACTCAATGCTCATCTTTATTGTCCTTTATAAAGAGAATGATCATTTTATTGTCATCATACAAAATATTATATAAAGCTTGGCCATTTCTACACTGCTCCCCATGTATTTGGCAAAAAGGGGACTTGCGTGAATCGCCTTTTACGGAGATTGTAAGATAAAAATGATGAAGTAAAACGGAACATAACAAACTGCGTATTGATTTTAGATTGTCTCTCCGGAAAGCTAGACCAAGCACTATGGTTTCATGATTTTTGTAAACTACCCAGAAAAAAACGGTGATTCTTTTATCCATATTGATATGTACTTGTGAAGAATTTTATAGTTGTCAACGTAATTTACATTGAAAGTTACAAACTGATGAGTTTTCCGGAACTTGCACAGACATTTGTTTTTGCTTTGTCACAGCATTTTCCTTTCAAAGAAAACAATGTAAGTAATGATCAGGAAGTGAAATCTTTATTGTGGTCATTTTTATCTTGAGAAAACGAAAATAAATCGATTTGATTGTGTGATTGCCAACAATTCGTTACGATTACGATTAGACAAAACATAAAACATAGGAAGAAAAAGTAACAAACTAAATTCTTCTTTCTTAAAAAAAATACTAAAAATGTATCCATCCACTTCGTGCTCGTATTTTGTTTATAGCCACTCAGTACTGATAAGAGTAAAAGATTCAACTTTATTTTCTCCGTTCTTCCTTTTCTGCTGATGCTGGCATAAGTAAGCTAGATTTGGGTTTCCGTACAAAAAAAAAACCATAGATGCACCAGAAAGTAAAAAAGAAAAGAAAAATAACAGAGAAACTCATTTTAGAAGCGAAAATCGCTGAATATCTACCCCACACCAGTGAGATTACAGTCCATTTTACAACCATGAAGTATTTCCAGTCTTGATCCTCCTCATTATTTTTTTTGCTAGTCTTTCTTATGTTCATTTCCCATGATGATTTTTCTAAGCTGACTCTCACCACTGCTATAGACAATATGTTTCCATAGCTCAACTCTATATTCTGGGTGAAATTGTAATAGCATTGCCATTCTAATAATATACAAGAGAGTCCACTAGAGATCCATTTCTTGTGCAATGCAAGTAATTTATTTTGTGAGGAAAAAAATAGGAAGAGAGTTATAGTAAAAGCTCTCGTGTGTACTTCCCCTTCTATTTTCCGGCTATTATATACTTTTTTTTCGTTTGATGATCCTCCTTCTCTGGATGTCTTATTGTGTAGTTAAGTGTACTGTTGGTCGCAGGTAACCTAATTTTTAAATTCCTACTCTTGTAGTATACCTTAGACGTTGTGAAATGTGTTCAAGTTGTGTCTTAAGCACATTCAAT
>JAAXOA010000018.1:0-62622 GCA_036561885.1 Salina celebensis | reverse complement strand
ATTTTGATCTATTCTGGCATTATATTCGTCATTTGGGAATTTACAGTAGTTTGTCACATCATGGTTTTTTGGTCGTTTTGGAAAGAGCGAGAGAATAGAAAACCACTTCACAGATTTTCTCCTTTTTCTATTTGATTCTTAGAGGAATCTCCTTCCAAGATGCTGCTTTCCATCTTGATCCGATTACATGCAACCTAAAAAAATCAGCCCAAGTTTTTTCTTTCCACTGGTAGTCGACACAGTACTGTAACAGCTTTGGGAATTCATTTCCAGTAGATTTTTTGGAGCTGTCTCTTTATAGTAGAAGAAAAAACACACCCAGCATCATTATCATCATCTCAGCTTTGTTCCAAGAAAATCCCACATTTAATTTGCAAATCTACTAAAGAAGGACGCTAAGTGAGTAACACCACCACCAGACACAACACGAGGATCATCGTCGTCATCATGACAAAGTTTATCTGATTGTTCGTTTTTTCATATAAATTAGGTTTTCTTTTTTCTTGTAGTTTTTCTTATGAATGACGATGCTGGTATATGTACGTAATAAGAAACACATGCAACACAAATATTCTTCCTTTCATACAAGGAATAGCGCAATATGATGATTACAGTGATCTATGAATGTGATGACGTGGACACGTTTTTTTGTGTGGATCGTCAAAAGTTCTATATAATTTATGCCATTTTTATCCGCTTGACTAACTACTAATCAAAGTTTACTGTGCTACAAGAATATAAATACCTTCTGACAAGGATGATTACTCAATCAAAAATCAATATTAAATTATATTACAACATTTTTTTTCTCGTCTACATTGACATAAACTGTATCACAATGTTGTTAACGTGATGTATTGGGAAAACGGGGTTTTGTAGCCTGAATTCCTTGTATGTACATACTACATACCCATTTTATAACCATAGGAATTGTCTTCCTTTAACTATTATTTAACAGTTTATGGCGTGGAGGAGGTGGGACAGAGAGCGGGATAAAATGAATAAAAGACTGACTAAAAGGTTTTCTCCTAATCCGTCAATCTCCTCTGACTTGGTCGCTTTCTCTCTTTTGACAGAGTCAAGTACCCAGTCTGTGTTGTATTTAAACGGAAAGCTCAAGATGCTCATTCCTTTCTCTTTTTAATGAACTCCCACATGATAATGATGATCGTTCGTCATCCTGCCGTTTAAATGCTGTCTTATGGGAGAGCTCCAACACTTAGGAGAAAAGCCGTGTCTGGTGTGTGTCACACCTCTTACCAAAAATATTCTCTATTTTTCTTGTTGTCCCATTAATCCTGGAGAAGTAAGAAAAAAAGCGTCGTCTTTTCACAATCGTCGAGTGTCCCCATTGCGCTTTCGCTCAAGCAGATCCTATTGTTTCTTTCGAGACACTCAAAGAAGCAGTATCTATTGTCACGGGTGTCATGTGTATTTCGGATAACACACCAGACAATCCCATGGATCAACCACGTTTTTAGTTCATATTTACATTTTTTTTCGGTTATACGCACACATTCACCGGAAAATTGAGCCATGACATCATCATCATCGTAAGAACATAGAAAAAGTGAATAGATTTCGTTTCCTATTTTTGTGATCATCGCCGTCTGGGCGTTGTTACTGGAACAATGAGCAAATTGACGGAACGTGTTTTTAGATTGGAAATCTAAGAAAAACAAACAGATCGTTTCGTCTATTCTGTTCACTCTCTCCTTTCAAGTAGCAATCTTCTCTTTCTGGATGCCTTCCTCCAACAAAGTCTGTGTCACCCAGTTGTTTGTGTCGGCTTCAGAATCTTTCATTTTGAGAAAAAGAAGATAATGATATAAGATGGGAATACACCAGCTACGCTGACAATACTGAGAGTCGTGTAGCAGGACAAAGAGAGGAGTAGTTAAACAATAAAAAATATGAGGAGAATCATCTTTGTGAATTATTTAGTGGAGTGGCACATAAAAGAAGAAGCAAGGCAAGTAAAGGCTCCTTTTTCTTCGTCAACATCTTGCCAGAGTTAAAAGAAAAATGTGTTTCGTGGAGAAAGTAAAGGAAAGTGTAGTGGGTGTGTGAAAAGAAGCGAAAGAGAAAAAGAAAGAGGACAAAAAATGTATTTTACTGGGTTTCCTACTTTTCTCTTTTTTGCCTTGAACTATATTTTGTCCTTCGTGAAATAACTTTTAACTTGACTTGTTACTTAGCACAATACATGCATGATTTTTTTCTCTGAATAAAACAACTGTATAAAAGTAGCTGATCTTTGGACACTCAAATAGAAAGATTAGCTACGAGTATCAATTCAGAAAAAAAGTTCTAAAATCCTCGATAAATGGAAAGAATTTCATGTATCATACAACCATGACTATGTATGCAGTTTTTTTGTTGAAAAATGGATGTGATGACAGCGGTGACAAGTACAGCACTTTTTTTCCTTTTCAGAATTCCTACTCCACATCTTAACCTCTCTTGAGAAAAAGCAAAAAAATAGTTTCTGGCATTTTGTAAAGAAGTTTGAGGAAGAAGGTAGACAATTCTTTTCTAGGAAACTTTTTTTTACCACTCGACCATTTATTCTGAGTTTGTTGACGATTTTCTTCTTCCCAACCACTTGGTAATATTCATCCTGTTAGTCCTCTAGGTTATGATTATGATTACGCTTATATTCAAATAGACCTGCTGATGCTGTGTGTACTACAGAGAAAAATGTCATTTTCTGTTCCTTCTTCTCCGTCAGGATGTGTTTTGTACCGATGATGAGGATGAGATACAGTTTTTTTTATACAAGTTTGGTATGTTTTTCTTTTGCTTTTTTTGGGTGAAGTTCATATTCTTTGAAAGAAGTACCATATGGCAAGAAGGAGAGAGAAAAAAGAGTGAAAAAGTTGAGAGTTCGCATTGGTGAAAGTGTTCTCTGTTGTCTTGTATTTCACTATTTTCCCCGTAACTCTTGTTATTTTCTGGATGCAAGCCATGGCGTTTTGTTGCATATGTATTTCTTTAAAAAAATTCTGGCTTCATTGGCGACGTGTGCAATAGAAAATAACATTTTTGTGCGTTTTTTTACTAGTCCCTCTTGTTATTATGCATGATGCACAGACAAGAGGGTAAAAGGGGGAATGATGATGAAAAAGCAGGGAAAGGATAATAAGACAAGAGAAGCAGTAGGAGCATCAGTCGTCGTGATACTAGACGGCTAGGAATGATAGACGCGAGGGAGAAAGAAAAAAAAATAATAAAGAGGGTACATTACTACTCTGCCACGCACACAAGTGTGTTTCCCTTTTAAAAGACGTAAATAACTGTGTATCACAGAGGATTCACTACTACTGGGCACAACACAAAACAGGAATCATTTTAGAAAAAAAGGGGAAGAAAGGAGTAGAACAGTAGAATGTAAAGGATGAAAGAAGATGGAGAAAAAGGAATATTAAAGCGAGAAGCAAGACATGTTCTCAGACAGGGACGAGGAGAATAAATAATAACTGAGAATTGTGTAAAATATGCTTGGGGAGGTGACACTATTTTTAGAGTGGGGAAAGTGGCAAGCAGTTCCCAGCAGTGTGCAAGTAGAACAATTAGGAACCGCGAGAAATGGTCAAATGTAAAGGTAGCTATAAGCTACAAGATTTATCCGGCGACCGGTGAAACAGACATTCAACAGAGGAAAACGTACAGATGGAACAAAATCGAGAAATGTCGGTATTCCTAAAAAATATTGGAGAGATTTTTTTTCTATATCAATTCACGTATCTCAATGTTTTCACTGTTGTTTCTTGCGTATTTTCTTTTCAAGTTGTTCCACACTCTGAACTGAAATTGTGAGATGACGAGCTGCTGCACTGCATCAAACGAAATTGCTCGTCCGTCTGCTACTTTCTTTTCTTCTACTGTGAGTTTGCAAGCTATTCGAGAAGAGAACAGGTTGGTAAAAAAATTCCATATTATTTATTAGTTTGGCGGTAGGCTATCAACCTTTTATGCAAAACGGAGAACACAAATAATCTTCTCGGGAAATATAGGTTCATGTGCACATGTAATACATTCAAACGGTTATTTACAGAAGTGAAAAAATACAAAGAAGAAATTTAGAGATATGCCTCGGATTATCTATGTTTCGCAACATATCAACTCCAACACGACAATATTGTCAGCAGGGACACCGTCTGTTGTCACTTGAACGTGCATTGATCCTCTAAAAAACTTGACTACAGCTCTTTTGAGAAACAAGACAACAACCACTGCAGCAATCCACCCCATCGGACAAAAAAAAATCCTCTGGTCCAAACATTTTCCCCTCGTCTAAGTCTTGAAAATATCCCTGTTTTGTATCCTCAACAGTTTCATACAGGTTCTCTTAACATTTCTCCCAAGCTACTTGTTTTGCAGTCAAGTTCATCCTTTTGGTTTGTATGTTATGTATATGTAGCATTGGCTATTTTATCGTCATCATGACACTCACAAAAAGCGCAATGAGACAGTCAACAAGGGAGTTTTACAGCTAAATAGAAAGATGGATGATCATTTTTTGTTGTGTCTCAGTGTTTCAATGTTCCCAAACAAGTGATCTCCTAAATCCTAACTGTGCTTTCCATTGGTAAACACAACATCCATCGTGTTTTTACGTTTTTTTTCTCTCTCTCGTCTGGTAAATGATCCAGGGACGATTTTTTTCTCTTGCTGATGACGTAATTTTCTTTCCTAGAGAAAATATGTATTTGATGCAAATGATGATGTTTAGTTGGACCCTTTAAAGTGTACAGAGTCGTTACTCGTTATATCATAAGCTCATATGTCGTGGATTCACATATTTTATAAGCAGCTTATTTAGCCGTATTTCCTTACAAGCTGTAACACACGCTTGGGTGTTTCATTCTTAGAAAAAAAACTGTTTGTGGACTCGTGTTGCCGAAAAAAGAAAATAAAAATGAGTTGGGTCTTCAAAAGGGAAACTGCTTGTTTTTTTTGTGGGGCAGTCATCCAAGTAGTACCCGACTCACGTTTCTTGAAAATGTAGTGGTAGAAGAAAGTAGACTGTGTAGCTGTTAGTAATGAGTCCGAAATTTCCTTGTTTACAATACAAAACGCGTTCCTTCGAAAGCACACAAAGATACGTTTGTATGTGTTCTCGTTTTTTTATAGAACGGTTTTTTAACGAGGAGAAAGTTATAATCAATTGGGATGCAGTTTGAAGTATCCACATAAATCACGAGTTGCTTATCTCAGCAGTGGTGTTGTTAGATTGCTTAAATGATTTCCTGTTTGTATACCCTTCCTCCAGATTTTTCTCCTTGGAAAAAGTAGCACATCAAAATGGAATTTTCAATTAAATTGGAAAGTATGTCCAAGTGCTTTTCATAGTGAAAAAAAAAAACATAAATGAGAAATTGGCTGTTGTCGGCTTGTTTCCCACAGCTCGTCATTTGAAAAAGTGTTAAAAATGTTACGTGAGCTGTAAAAGATACTTGAAAAACATAAAAATGTAATTAGCTGTCTTTTCTCGTAATATGCACTTCCAGCTAAGCAATAAAGACACTAGTAATGGTAACACAAGGACAACACAATAAACGTATTAAACTTTTCATTTTTCGGAGAAAGAAATACCTGGCAATTTTCGCAGAGTGGTAAATTTCAGAAAAGAAAAGTTTTGAATTTGCTCTTCTCTTCATTCCAGATAGTTTTTTGTTGGTATCTCTCATAACTTTTCGTAGCAGAGAAACAAAAAAAAGTTATCAATGTGTGCTTATAATTTAAAAGAACACAAGGCATATTTAATTTTCTATCTGGTTTGGCTATCAGGGTACTTGGAACGAAACCATATGAAGAATGCTATATAGCACTTGATCGTCATCATCATCATCGTCATAGGAATTGTTTTCTCCGTGTTATCATCACACAGCGAGTCAGTGAAGGGGAAAACTGAAAAGTTAAATTTTGCTCGGCAGCATGAGAGAGACGGAGGTCTTCAACAAGAATATTGAAAAGAATGCGTTCTATGAAAACTTGGCTACTCAGTCACTTTTCTGGGTAAAGACGATGAAACAATCAAACTGATAGGTTTCCAAGTCAAAAGAAAAGTTTTTTGAAGAGCAAAGTAGCCAGATTGTTTTGAGCCAGATGCATAGTTGAAATGGGAATTTGAGTAGGGAGTATTCTTTATTGAGTCGTTAAATATTCCGAAAGAAGGAATGAAATTTAAAGAGAAAATTTTCCCGTTCTCGTCGCTCCCAAATGGGTAATCAGAATAACAGACAAAAGGTAAACAATTTTGAAGAAAAGAAAACTTATCGGTTGAGTTGTTTATTGTTTACGGAACGATAAGTCAGTTTATAGAATAAAAATGGGTATAGTTCGTACAAAAAAAACCTCTCTAATGTTATATGATTCTTACAAATGACAAGAAAGCACTGACAGAGACAGGTTATATCTACGATGTCACCTGTTCTCATAAATAGAGAATGTTTTTAAGATGATAAGAAAGCTACAATATTGTACTGTTGATAACACACCGAGTGTTGAATGAGCAAATCTGTACATTCAAAAGAATCCAAAAAACTATGAAAAAGCGTTGGCAGAAAATCTGATGGATTTTTTGACATGACAGGGGCAGCAGTCTGGTTCCTTGATATGTTTTCCTGATAAGCGTATCACCTTCTCCGAACACACATATTTCATGTTTCACTGGTTACTTGGAGCTGATTTGTAGAAATATTTATGTATTCAGAGGAAAATTGCGAGAAATACGTTTTCTTTGTAAAGACTACGGAACTAGTGAACCTGTCTAAAACAATTGAACTTGGTTGGAAAATTCGTGTGAATTTTTTTCTTGTCTGAAGATGTTTTTGAGATCATAACTGTCGTTTTCAAGAGCAGGAAAAGTAAAAAAAAAACCCGGAGCATACTGACAAAGTCAATCATACTCACAATCAGATAGAAGTAGACGTAAAATAAATACAAAATTCTTCCTCAACACTTTGTATTGCGTTGTACTCACGGTTTTGATACTTGGTTGCTTCCTGTCACCTTTGATAGTGAACTGAATTATCTGTGTTTTCGTGACACATTTCATACTTTGGTTTCCATAAAAATACTTTTTTTACAACTATATAAGCAATTAAAGTATGAATCTCTAGTATCATACGCCAACGTCAAAAATCACTTAAAATTGCCCCAGCACAGTTACACATTTCAAAACGGAAACTCAACGCTGTCATGATGGAAACGATCAGTGATAGAGTGTCATTTCTCTTTTCCTCAAAAAGAGCAGAACAAAGGCAAAACTGAACGTAAACATACCTGTACATAAAATATAAGAGAAACACACTTTCTCCAGATAAATAATGGAGATTCAACAGAGGCCCAAGCTCGTCATGTCATGTTTTTATTCCAAGATTTGACAGTCCCCAAATGATAAACTTAATGCCTATTTCTAAGAGAAAGGTTATGCGATTTTTTTGAGAGGCATTGTCAAGAAAACCCACAAGTGCATGCAAACTTGTTGCAAAATATGTGGTGTGGACACCATTATACTATTATGTTATATGTCGGCTAAGCCGTTGTATGATGGTTGAATATACAAAAAAAGTAACACTTCAACCACCACGCTTTTCTACTTCAACAAACATAATTGCTTTAAGATACATTCAATATAAATGGGTACAAAGTTAAAATTTAAATGGTTTCACTATATTATTCATAACTCGTTTTCAACAGATGGGGTATGATAGCACTTTATAAATTTAAACCACGTCTTATTCCAACAAACTTTTTAATCAGTTGTCTATCCATTTTATCCCAAAAATTTGAATTTTCCGGTTAAAATATTCACACAAAACAAACTTTCCAGTACAGTGTTTCACTGCAAACATCAAAAGTGCTCGGAAGCTATCGTCTTTTCATTTTGTATGGACAAAGAGAATTTGTATGTGTCACATGACATCTCTAAAAATCCGAAGACATATACTTATTACTTTACTGCCAAGATACCTCGAAATCTTGGACATCTTTTCTTTAGTTTCTACCTCTGGTCTTGAATAACCTCTCACAAGTTGAGTCTACGTTGAATGCCGGAATTTCCCATATCTGAGAATAGCTGCAGGGCCCCATGCTACATTTAAATAGGTAGCCAATAAGAAAAAATGTAGATCAGCGTGGCTCCCAAGGAAAAATAGAGCGTACTAAAGCAGCGAGTGCATCTTGTCCTGGCATTATTACCATATGCACAGGTATGGAAATAATACGAAAGACAGGATCTCTTTTTATTACTTGGCTTCTCTTTCTTGTCATGATGATGGCCCGTTTTGAAGGAATACGTTATCTCCATACGACGATGCATGAGCTGCTCCTGTTTTTGAAAGAGGAAAAAAAACTTCCAACTTATTCGTTCATCGTTAGCGAATAGTTTTCCTCCGTTTTCTTTCTGTCTTGTTGCTGAGGCCTCTGGTTAACCTTATCTCATCAATAATAAAGCGGGCTTGAGAAGGATGGATGGGTGAATTGGATGACTGAAACGACTTCATTTTAATATCCCATGTGGAAAAGAGAGAAAACAAATATAAAACCGAAGGAGGTCCATACACGAGCATATAAAAACTTTGGAGCCCACTATCCTAACCATCATTCGGAAAAGAAGAGAAAAAAAAATCAAAAGTATGTATATGTTACAGTTAGTCACTGATTTTATTTTGTTACCAACAAAAATGAAATTGGAGGAAGCCGTTTATTTTTCGGAGAAAGCAGAAATAAAATAATGATTTATATGGATGGGATTTCCCATATCTGTTTGTTTTATTGAGCGTGCAATTCTTGGCAGGGGAAAATGGGAAAACATTCTTTTAAAAACAAACTGGTGGTTTCCTCAACACAGCAAAAGGGGAGAACCGTAAAAGAGAAAGGTGTAATTAACTTAAGAACTGCTGTATTATTGATTTGAGTTTTCTTGCATTAGGAAGAGTATTTTTTACCGTCTGATGTCACATAAGGCAGAAAGTGCTCAAAGATATATTGATTATGACAAAAGTAAAATGTCCTGAATGACATGTTTTTAATCGTGCGAACCTGTGGCTTTTACCAAACTTTGGGGAGTCACAGATCCTTTTGTTTATTTGGAAGGAATCCTTTGGGTTTTATACGACTTCATATTAGAGCTTTTTTAATATCCAACTGTCTTTTTCGTTTTAGTTGAGACTGTCAAGAAAGTTGAGTTTTTGCGATGGGGTTTCGAGGTTTACTGCAATAAGCCTTATTACTGAAAACATAGATATGACAAGGGAAAACACGTGAATCGGCAATGTCAGGTACATGGAAACCTTATTACCTTCCATGAGAGAGCACAACTCGGCTCCGACACACACGTTAAGTACAGGTGACGGAGGAAAACTGCAGAAAGGGAAGGACGTTTAATACCTTTTCAACCACCATCATTCTCACACACCATTTCCCAGAAACATAGGTAAAATTTTTAAGCGGAAATCTGTAGAATAATGAGGAAGATTAGTTTGTGGACCCGTATGTAAAAAGAAAGTTTTCTTTTACTAGTGGAGGAATGGTGGCAAATGATGGAAATGGAATTGGCTCGGGAGATATGTTCTAAAAACGGAAGATGTTTTGAAAGCTCTAATAATCTTAACCAGAAAGATGGTGAAAAGGCCAGAAGAGGAAACAAAAGAGGCTTGTCTGTGTGTGTAGTTTAATAACATGGAAAAAAGTTTGAATCCACCACCAGCCGGTTGTAGATTTTGTGGTCCCAGAGAGTTAAAAAGGAGCTCTCATACACACACAAGTGAAGGAAGAAGATGGGCGGACCAAAGATATAATAAAGATAACTGAAAGACCAGGATTACGATAAAGTTTCTTGTTTTCCACTTTGTTTTTGTTAGAATTATCGTTATAATTATTTATATTATAGATGGCACGAGAGAAATTAGCTGAAACAAGTTTTCTCAAAATGATGATGGTTGTGGGATGGTGGTGGTGACAGTGGTTCACCAGTTCTTCTAGAGTCACCAGAGAGAAACCTCCATCTTTTCCCTCCACAAAAATATTGCTTTCTGTCTTAAGGATGACTATCAACTATAGCACTGGTTGCCGTAGTGACGCTAACAGAGAGTCAGTTTATTCAGCTTGTTTTCTTTTGCAGTTTCATGAATTATTGCCAGACACAGTGGGAGCCTTGTCTCTCTTCTCTAATGAGTCTCGCCTTACAAAATACTTCCACGCTGGCTATTCTACTGGCCTACTAAGTCCACTACTTTTACTTTCTAATGGCCTCCCACTTGATTATGTGTACTAACACTAGAATCATACATTGGTTAACAACCAGGATTTGTAAATTCAATTGAACCCGTCTTTTTCTTTCTTTTCTGCTTGTAACGGATCGCTAGGCGGTAGTTGCAGGTTTTGACTGGGCATCCTGCTGACACCACTGTACACGCACGCATACAGTAAATAAGTCACTTTTTCATCTAATATCCTCTTTGTTTCCGTGCAGGTCTGCACAATTCGGGCATCCTCCTCGCTCTGTGCGGAAACCACAACCATTATCATTACTGGAAAAACGTTAGCATATTTATCATTCATAAGACTGTATTCTTTTTTTTTCAAAGGGAATCAAGCTGGAAAAAGGTGTAAGGCTCTGGTGTTGCGTTCTTTTCTTTAAATAATTAAGTTGACAATAAGATACAATCAAGGGAAGGTTTTGGAAGCTCTTGGTGTGTCTTTTATTATAGTTTTATCTGAGAAAGTTTCTCCGTAATACAACATCATTATCATTCCTCCTTCCAATTTCTGTTGGATAGAAACCCACTGATTAACTTTGGCAGGAGATGGGCAGTTCGGTAGGAGACAAGAAAAAATTCAGGACTTATTTTGAACTGTAAGTGGGAAACCAATGGAAAATGGATCCGGGGAAATGTTGTATTTTCTAGAAAAAATCGTTTCAAATCAATCGTGAGTAATTGAATTTTCATTCATTATTCACTCACTCTCTTCTCTATTGTGTCAGCCAGCCTCCAACCTCATATATTTTCTATTTTCATGGAAATCCAACCTGAATATTGGAGAGCTTCTTTTCCTTTTCTCCCCACTTCTATGTCAACTGACTTAAAATGAAGTGTACTACTCTGCTCCTACCTACTCGTACACGGTTAGAAACAAGTCGACACATTTCCAAGTCATCACCCGTTACGCTACCTAATAGACTTCCTGACTGAAACCAACCAAACACGAATTGCTCACTAAGAGCTCCACTTATTTCCATTTCTTATACAGTTAAGGGACTGATTGAAAAAGATATGGCACGCGAATTTGCATCTGTTTGTAACATGTCTTTTCCCATTATAGGTGATCACTCGCCAACTCTTATAATCCATTACACAATTTCCCAATTTTCTCACGACAAAAGACCTCTTCCGCGACCAACGAGTGTAACAAGCATAATTTTCTTGAAAACAAGAAAGCCATCCGTGTTAAAATGATGTAGTGTACTGCACATACAACACTCAAGGATATCTGCAAGGAACCTTGTCTTTGTTTCCCACATATGTTACAGCACGCATCAAACTAATAATAATCATGCTAATGATAAAAGCAGCAACCACATTAACAGAGCAATAACCTGGCTTTAGGTTAGCAGTAAACAAAGTTGAGTCACTCTCTGTTTCATTTTTGCATGCAAAAACGGTTTTTATCATTCACTTAAATCGCATTAAAGCGTCCCTTTTGCAGAGAGCGAGCAGCAGATTTTGTGGCTCTGGTAAGCTTCTTATTTGAGCATATTGACATACAAATGTACGATATCAAAGGGACTAACAGTTTTGTTGGTAACCAGAAAAAAAAAATCTTACCAAATAAAAAACCAATAGAAATAAATGTTCTATATGTTTTGGGGTGGTTTGTCCTAACTTGTGTCTATATTTCTTCACGCTGGATATGTATAACTTTTTGTTTGAAACGAGGCGACGACGACAGGGAAATCTCATTAGTTTCTTTTTGGTTATGCAACATTTTTTCCCCGCTGAACACGAAAATCCTCTTTGGGCGACCTCACTTTAACTATTAGTTTTTAATGGGAGTGGAGGGTATTGAAAGTGAAACGGTGTGCGAGAAAACGAAGGATACTTTTTTCACAGGAAAGGAAACTTTGTATTTTTTTCGCGAAAAAGGAATAAAAGTTGAGGCTTATCAAAGATCAAAAATATTAATCTGAGATGATGAAGCAGTAAAACGGATTATTTTTTTTTGTATGCCGTATAAAGTTAAAATGTTATGCCTATTCGCTCATGCAACATTCTAAAAATGATGTAATAAATGCTGTGATTACTTTCTGAAAAATACTTCATTTTACTAAACACGCTAAAACTATGCGGCCTCTCACAACACAAAAAGAAGACTTGATTTATGTTAAGTAACTAATTACTATTGCATGATTTTTATGCAGACGGTTTATAAACTGAAGAATCCATTTTGAAAAGTTCCCATGTGTTTTGTTGATGATGTTCAATCATCATCATCATCGTCATAATATTCTGCCATATAAGGACCTATGTTTTGTTAAAGAATTGCACACACTTCCGACCAACAACGACTAACCTAGATATTCTTTTTCTCTGCTCAAATCAACATAAAAAATGTGCAACTGTGCGAAGGAGTCATCTCAGCATACACAACCATTTTCAGTTTTCAAAGCACGTTGACTTTATTAGGACGCTGAGAATGTTTCTTGTAAAATCCACTCTACGTTTTTCATTATCCTATACAAAATTTGTCGTATTGTAGGAAGAACAGGGCTTCGCATATTATTTCAACTCAAGCGAAATAAATTTTGTGTACGGTTTGTGTTCCTCTTTTGTGGCCAGTGAATAATATATCTCGCATTTTGATTACGTCACTATCAACACAACAAGGAATTTGCAATAGTGGTCCTGCTTACAACAAAAATAATTGCCAGCTGTATATGGCTGCAACTCGGCATAGCACCACTCCTGCTTCTTTTCATTTCTTTTTTCGCAAACCTACGGTTTGTCACTGTCGTTGTTTCTATACTGCTCTGGGATGATGATGAATATCAAATGCGGCTCGCTCATACATCATCATCATCACCGTTTGTCATCCTGTTTTCTCATAATTTTGTTATTACAACGATTCCCTTTAATAAAATTATCCTTTAAAAGGGAATCTCTACGAACTCTTTGCCGCGCAAGGACTCCACCATTATAAACAAAATTATCTAATAATACTATTCCCTCGTTGTTTGTTGTTGTTGTTCTCTTATCACAAAAGGTGAACTGGATTTTTGGCATTAGAATAAAAGACAGCTATCAAAGAGAGCAAGACTCTATCCTTTACCTTATTTCGCGAGATGCCCCGTGCCGTTCTCAATCTGCACGAGATGTGGTGCTATATTTTTGCACTGATGTTGCATTTATTGCATTCATATATTCTATACAAAATTGTTACCATAAAAAAAATACTAGATTGTTTTTGTTTGAACAACCAGTTTGTAACTAATGGGAATGAGTCAGAACATACAGTTATGCATACTGCAACAATGTTGAAAGGAAAAGTGGTTGTACACACTGACCAAAATAATAACAAAGTAGAATGGTTTGGCATTTATCACAAAAGGTGAACTGGATTTTTGGCATTAGAATAAAAGACAGCTATCAAAGAGAGCAAGACTCTATCCTTTACCTTATTTCGCGAGATGCCCCGTACCGTTCTCAATCTGCACGAGATGTGGTGCTATATGCGAAGCCTATTTTTGCACTGATGTTGCATTTATTGCATTAATATATTCTATACAAAATTGTTACCATAAAAAAATACTAGATTGTTTTTGTTTGAACAACCAGTTTGTAACTAATGGAAATGAGTCAGAACATACAGTTATGCATACTGCAACAATGTTGAAAGGAAAAGTGGTTGTACACACTGACCAAAATAATAACAAAGTAGAATGGTTTGGCAAGGCCCATTTTTTTCATAGTAGCTCGTTCGTGCTGTGTCTATGTGTGTAAAGCAGCAGTAGAGTGTGATGATGATGATGATGCAGTTATTGTATAATAATTTTCAGACAGGTAGTCAATTGTGAGATTAGATAACTCGGAATGCAATGTTGAGTTTTTTCCTTCGTTTGTAGAACAAGTAGAGTAGAAGCATGCAGATAAAAAGAGGGTGAAGGAAAAAAACACTTTTTAGTGGCAGAACAAAAAATAGAAGGATATAAAAAACGCTGGCGTGAGATGTATAGTTAAATGACGAGGAATTAAAACATACATAGAAGGTTTATTGTCTATACAGGCATTTTGTGTTAAGGGTTAATGTACTGTGTGTAAATAAAACATATTAAATCCTTTCGTATTTTGCAATAATACCAAGTCATATAAACGCGAATAGCAGAAATTGCAAAATTTTGTGATTTTAATTCAAAAAATATTTATAGGGGATGTATTGTTCATTACAATCCAATGATCATTTGTCGATCGTTTCTGTGCATTATCTGGGTGGATGCTTGTATGAAAAATGCATCATGGCGAGCAAAATTGCAGGATGAATTGCCAAAGGGAAATTCGATGTTAGGGTTATTGCATTCTGTCTCAAGCTACTCTTTTTTGTTTCCTGAAGTATCTAACTCAGGAAGAAAACTTGAAGCTACGAAAGATAAACAAAAGTGGATTTGAAAAAGGCTGCCAAAGAATCAATACTAAGATATTGTTGTAATCGACCATAAACGTTTTTTTGCAACCTAAATAAAACAAATGGATGTTCTTTTGCTACTACCTCGGTAGTCCAAGCTTTTTTCGCAAAAATTGTCCGTATCCTTATAGTACATATAAAAACGTTTAGTGTGCGTTGCAAGTTTGAATGATTTAGGCATAAAGCTCTCAAAGCGAAACGATTTTATCTAATTCATAAATTTGATACAAACTATTACTTCAAAACCTCTATGATAACGGTCACATGAATTCCTGCTGTGGAATACATCCATGAAAACAACTTTTAAACGCTGCAGAATGCCAAGAATAAAATCAATCTGTGGGTCTCTTTAATTTTTCACCCGAAAAGGCTGTTTGCATCACGAGCTGAAAATCTATATTATTTCGCAGCTCGCTTAATATTTTCCGCAACCGGATATGAAAATGGAAAGACGTAAAAAGGGAGAGTTTGAAAGAAACAACAATGTCATTTGAATTTCTTTTCCTTGAATACCCTACGTACACAAAAAAATGTGCTCCGTAAATTGCCATGTGGCAAGTGAAATGAACAGTTTGTTTTGTCAAGTACCTGGGTTCATATCTCGCAAATGGAATGCAAACTCAGGTACACTAAAGGCAAGCACACACATATTACCATAAATATAAAATGTGTGTGCTCATAATTATTATTTTTTTCTCTGTGTGTGTCACACTAAATCTTATAGTTACTACACACGTTTATGGTCCTCCCGTGATCAATTTATTTGCAGGATTTAATCAAATAAGGGAAAAGGAAATAAATGATCAGTGCTGTAGTGATACTGATAAGAGTAAATAAAAACCTTGTTTATAGTCGGTATTACAAAATACAATAAAATATACTGTTATTTTTATGGTTGAATAAACATTCACGCATAAAATCCTACTTCGACAATTTTTTTCAACCTCATATACTTTGTTGAAACATTTTCCCTTTGATATAGCACAAATTTAACTGATTATTATTATTGTAATAGTTATTTGTGAAAGAATGTAAGTAAAACAATGGGAGGGTGACTGACTGATGATGGTGCCGGTGTGGTTTCTGTATTGTTTGTTTTTTGGTGGAAAAAAGTTACGTAACACAACTTTCATCGGTCTCTTCTCATAGAGATTTCTTTTGGAGTATACTCTTCTAATAAAACAAATGGTGCAGCAGTTTATTTGTTTTACTTTCCGTCTGTCTAGATTCACAAACAATATATTACACAGGTATAATAACAATGTATCCGAATCACATTTCATTTGAAACTCTTTGTTTTTAGTACAATTCTATTTCCTCCAAAAACAAAGCGAATACACATACATATCTGAGCAATAATGAAACAACAACAGAGCCAAGATTATAAGACCGCTGAGAATCTTTTTTTCTGGTTGATTTCCATTGCCTACGGATTTCTCCAATTTGTCGAATGGCGGGCATATGTGCAGCTCAAGATATCGATTAAATACACGGACTCCAGTGTTGGGATGGATAAAAATGGGAATGAAATCAAAACAATATCTTGTAATGTGTCTAAACCCAAGCCAACACACACATACACACTACTCTCTGAGCTACAGAGTTCTTGGCGGAAACCGTTAATGAGGGGCATGAGATCGTGTCTTATGTCGCTAATGGAAACGATAAAAAACCGAGACGGGTGATGGAAGTGAAGAAATAAATTGAGCAATTATTCTCCGTGCGCAAGATCTATTCTGCCCAAAATATGTAACTTATACAGCTACAATGTGTATTTGCATTGAGCCTCGTCATCAGCCTTTGAAACCCGTTGTTTAGGGGATAGTGTGACTCATCATTATCATTTGGCAGCAGTCTACCATAATGTTGATGGGTGCATGGGTGGTGTAAACTAGAAGAAGGAGTGATCGTCGTCCGAAATTATTATTGCATTGTGTCATGCAATAATAGCATTCAAAATGATGATAAATGGGGAAAAGTAGTTACGCTCTGTTCCTCTCGATGAATAAAGAAAGGTGACGGGAGAAAATGTGCCACTCACAACAGCCCAAAAGAAAACATGCCAGGGAACGGTCTGAGTTTTCATAAAATACACATTCGTTACGTGTACGAAATCGTTGCGTTTTATCTCTTTACTAGTTTAGGTGTTAGTTGGTGTTTGCTATAAAACAAAAAGCAGCCAAAATAGGTCGATTGAAGATCGATTGTGATAGAAAGAAACGATACATAATTCAGTTGTGCTTTCACCATCAAACGCATAAATTTTTTGCGTGCATAAAACCCCGAAAATATAACCTTTTTTTTATATTTCTCATTTTTGTTCGTGGTCACTACATCGGGCATGATATTTGTGTTCCTATTATGTTGATTGTACAGGAGAAAATGAAAGTTTTCCGGGTGGCGATGATACAACTCTTGGTCACTTAATGTTTTTTGGCAAGGAGAAACTCTCCATACAAATATGATTACTAGCAACAAGCTTTTTTTTCACTCGTCCTATTATTGCAGGAAAATATCCTTGTCGCATTCACGATCGTAAGCGGATACACAAAACTGATGTTTATTTTGACGATCAGCCAGGTAGGAAATAAAAAGTAATCGAGTTGATGGTCGATCTCACTCTATACCTTATTCAGCTCATGTATCTGCGTTGGAACACCAAAAAGTTGTATTTAGGGAAAGTCGTGGTGGTGCTGATGGTGGTAGAGTAATAATGAATGTTTGATTGAAATCTGAACAACCCCACTACATTCACAGAGATCATTCCAATCGCCAATAGTTGAGAGAAAAAGCGGAAATCACCAAGCTTTACCGTAGTAGTCAAACTGACATTCTCTCTATAACTCTGCTTACTTATTTTTCTTATTGAAAGTTACGCCATGATAAATATTTTACTACGACAACTCTACCATTTTATTTTCTCCAGAGCAACCTAGTGTGCATACTGCTTCCGGATTATATCCTTGATTACCATTGTTTCCAGCTTAGTATACATCCAGAGAACAAAATAAATTGTATAGTTAAAGTCATATTTTGGTTAAAGGTGTAGTTTAGTGTTGTCTCAATGCAGGATTTAGATTGGTGTCTAAAAAAACTCTGTACTGGCACACTCTGATATATGTGTTATTCCACGACCATCATCATTTTTGCGTGGTACACACACGTACACCAGGAAAAAGGCAAACAATATGTGATCGATTTCTATCAGGTTGGTTGGACAAGGCCAACAAAAGGAACGCAGGTAAAAGAACATGATTTGATTTTCGTGGTCTTGGCGACATGAAAGATCCGGGCAGCGGGAAATGTGCGGAAAAAGAAGTGAAAGCTGACATTTTTGGATAACCTTACATTTGTAATGCTCATACGTTATTGTGTGTGAATATTAATATTTCGTTACTGAATTCGAAGACCCAAGTCATTGAGAGGGGAGCAGTTGGGACCATTTAGAATTTTCCCCCAATATATGCTGCTTTAAAAAAAATGAAGTATGTAGCCCGGCTGAAAAATGCTGTTATCAGGTCTCTGACATCTCTGACAAACATCAATTTTGTTGATGATACTGTCTAAAGACGAAGTGTATTGCAAAATGAAAAGGCCATTACATTGTCATCAGAATCTCGAAACAGAGAGGAGATAAGCACCAATGATCCTTTTCATCTTAGCAGGGATTTCCGCACAAACATCGTTCCAGGCTTACCTGCAAGGAAAAGATAATGGGATGGTGTTAGGAACTCAGGGTGATAAAACCATTGCTAAGGTGTGTGTGAATTTTCTTGTTAGATCAGGTATATGACTATTCAATTATTATTATAACGATTAAGCCGGATCATTTTTTTTTCTTCGAGAAGAAAATCTTTATCTTGTCATGCCTCATGGGTGACGGTTATTATTCCCTGGAAGAAAAAAAAAGCTGGTTGGAACTCAGCAAACATTTGTTCTTTACAATGAATTTTCCTCTGCTAACAATGTTAAAAAATATTTGGGTGAAGCGAAGTAGAGATAAGTCATCCTTTCCAAATGTAATTAATAACAAAAGCCCAAAATGGATTTTCCAGGGAAGGATTACATACAACGAGAACCTTCATCCAAATCCTTTTTCCAATAATTTTAATGGACTTTTATTTTTTGTTATAAGAAAAAACTGTTTTTAAAATAGATATTCACTTTCCCAGCCTTCTACCTGATCTGGGCCAACTAACTTTGTTCCTTCAACAGAGTTGACTTTCTTAACACACTAAATTATTTTATGTTTGTACAAGACTTCCTCTGCAGCCTCACTTTTTGCAGCAGTCGTTGGTGTTCCTCTGTTGTAGCCAATTTTCATTTCACGCTTAGAACATTTTGTTGGGCTCACACCCACCAAAACAGGTTTCATCACTGTACCACTCATTTTTTTCGCCTTTTATTCTTGACATAATCTACAACAATGGGATTGCACATTCCCTGGTTGTGTGTTTGGAGTAGCATTGAAATCGTGTAGTTATCTGGAATCTAGTACGGCGCTCCTTTTTTGTGTTAACTTTCAGTCTTGCAGAAAAATAACATTCCCTGCTTCTTTCTCCTTCTTCCCAAATGTTACCGCATACGAAAATAGTTGAAAACCTATAAACTTCTTCTTCATTTTTACTGCGTATCTTTCCCTTCATTGAAAGTTGACGATACACAAGTTTTGAACGGAGAGGAAGCAAACCGTTACTAAGACTACTCTGACTGCCACTATTATTCTGATTATGCTGGCATGTAAATCGAGGGTTTAACAAAAGTTTATCGTTTCACATGATCATCATCGGTGTTTTGTGAATACGTGTGTGAGAGCGTATGCGTAGGTATCCTTTAGAAAAAAAAAGTCCTACAATTTTCTATGACATGTACATTTATTCGGGAATAGGACACGATCATGATGACGATGATACCACGTCAACGACTATGTGTTTTTTTTCTTGATGTCAATGTGTGTCATGCAAAGAAGAAGCACATCAGATAAATGATGAGCTCCTCTATAACACCAGCATTTACAAAACTTACAGACCACTTTTTGTTCCATAATTCTAAACATGAACATAAATTTTGCAGAAGAAAAATATTCATGGAAAAAGGAGCCAAAACTGCAGTGGTGATGCTACTAGTATGGATAGTGGTAAAAATGTTATTTTTGCTGCTGTGCATACATCATGACAACCAGAATAGGTGTAGATTGTAGATTCCCGTTTTTAAGAGTGTTTACCCATTCCTCTCTCTCTATCCCTCTTGGAGTGGGGCCGTAAAGAAAAAAAAGAGAAAAAAATGGCAACAACAGTTTACTAGAGAAAGCAAAAAACGTCTATTCAAGAGAGGAACTTTGGCAAAAAAGAGAAAATATTTTGGGAAAGTTGTTTGCTATAGGAAAGTAAAGTGGTACTGGAAAAAAGCGTACAGGAGTCCATAACAAAAAAAAATGGAGTAAATGTTCCACTCATTCAGATTCACATTGTTACTCACAAGAGTGAACCTAAAGTGACAGTTATTATGAGGAATCGGATGGATATGGAATGTGGTTGTAATAATGATATTAAAGGAACTAGATGGAATGGGAATTTGGAAATGTTAAGAGGGCCATATGAGGGTGGAAGGATGACGAAAAAGATAAAAAAAAATATGTAACTAGCCCGGTTGGTATGTTTCCCAAGGTAACGCTTATGGTAATAGGTTTCCTCCATTTTACTATTCTCAAAGTGAACTTGTTGTGTCGTTGTAGAATGGAAGAAATCGGGCTCTTTTAAACTACCTCTGTCATGAATACGGTTTTTATCTATTGTCTTATTTGTAAAATACGGGAAGCTTACCCAATTTGATTTATTTCATAGCCTGAACTGTTTTATTGCTAGATGGAAAGAAAGGGAAAGCATCATTTAAAATCAAATTGTTTTGAAGTTGTAGAAAAAACCAAGAGGATTTTAAATGGAATACGGTTGAAACAACGCTGGGATCTTTTCGTCAATGCATCATAGTTCTCTTTATGTAGTTGCGGAAGTAAATCAGGAAACATTCTATTTTGTAAAGTCAATTGATAAAAATGTCAAAATTTAAGAATACTTCCTTTGACAGCCTTGCGTAGTTTGTACTACAGCAAAGCAAAAAAGTTTACCGATAAGATTCATATACTTTCTTTTATTATGTAATACCAAAGCGTAAATGAATGCAGAGGAAATTTACAATCTAAACCAAGTGAATTCTCTGGACGGAGATGTAAAGTGAAAGCTTAAGCAACCGTGACTCTCTTAAAACCAGATTTGCTGGCTCTTTTTTTTGTACTATTTCTTTTCCAACACTTGATTTTTTTATCCACGAACTTTCTACTGCCCTACAACCCATTTTTCCTGTTTTTTGTCGGGAACAACAGTCGTTTAAAGTAGTTAACTACTAAACAACTAGAATAGTTGTACAAAACTTTGTCTCAAATAAAAACACGAGCAAACAAGTACATCGACGAATTCACATTGTTTTCCGTCCTCTCTCCCCTCGCCGTTTTAATTTAATCAAGTAAAAATACTCTCTAAGCTTAACCATAAATTCCCAGAGTTGCTCGGACATTTGGAAAAATACTTAAAATTTGTGATTTTTTTGTGTATTCACAGGTGCCGGATGTTATTCTAAGACTCCCTGCTAAATGTTTCAATTTACAGAGGATATTCTCGCCAAGAAACTATAAACCAGTTTGGTCAAAGGGAAAACAAGAAACAGAAGTGTTTTGTTTCGAAATGTTGTGGATGGTGCAAGTATTAGAAAAGTGATTGTTGGTGCTGCAACACAGTCTCACATGTTATTCAACAACAGCAAGGACGAAAACACGGTGGATAAGGAATGGTGTGAAAACGAAAGACCTGGAAATATATTACACAAATGTACAACTATTAGGTATGATTACAATTTTTTGATTATTTCTTCTAGGAAATTAGGATGCCGTCAGGCAACTTTCTCTTGTTTTCTCTTTCCTCCATGAGCTTCATACTTTAATGGTGCTCCTATTCGTAGAGGTGAACAAGGGGAAAACGTCTTTTTTTTCTTCCACTGGAAAAAAACAAAAATATCTTGTAATATTCATGTTCAGGTGGAAATGGAAAAAGAAAGGGGAACTACTAGCATGAATAAGGAATAAACTCGCCGCAGCATATCTACTATTCCACAGACTTTGAGATATCTCACTAGATATCTATACATTTTTGTTACTTATTTTTTTACTACTTATCATGATCGCAAAGGAAACGGATGGAAACATCTTCTAACTATAGGAAAAGGAAGGAAATAGAAAAAAAATTGTGCAACTTGTGTTGTTTGTTGGTTGGATAGCAACAAGACAAAAAAATCTTCAGATACAAAAAACGGTGAGACGCTGCTGCTATTATACTGGTTAGAAACGTGTTTTGTCTGAGCTACTTTTTATTTTCTTGGAGTCGATTGAAGTGAACAATTTTTTTTTCTCTCTACTAGTGCACAGAAAGAGAGACACACTTTCAAGATGAAATGAAAAAAGCTCTAGCGAATGTTAGACATTTTATTTTTTTCCTGCTGTTATTTCTTTATTTGAAATCAAACGCTTTCTCTCGCTTTCTCCCGGTCAGACGGTACTTTCTTCGGGTTGAAAATGTTTCTACTGCGCGTTTCTAGATTTCTTCTTTTTTTTGGAAAAAGGCGATTGATGATAATAGTCCTCCAACTGGTAGTACTCCGAAGAAGAACACAAACAAGCGATTGGTAGATGTGAAGGGGAGAAAAAATGGTTCATTTTATTTGTCGGGTGCCATTACCACTACTACTGCGATAGAAAGATTGATGCAAATTCATTTCACATGCACATTCCATGCTATACGTAAACAGAGTCAACTTTTCTTTTTATTCTGGACAAAATAGAGACAAAAGGTAATCCATGGTATTTTATACTTTTGTTTTGTCTTGTCGAAAAGGAATAATGGCGAGAAAGGTAGCGTGTAGAGAAAAAAATGTATATGTAGTAGGTCATAGTCAACCCGCAGGTAATTTTGTGTAAGGGTTTTTTTTTCTATATTTTGTGCGCGCACTTTGACATCTAATGTCAATTCCCTCGACATTCTCATTTTCAGAAGGAATATAATGTGGCACATAAAAACGTAATAATGCGAGAAGCATTTTCCATCCTCTGTACGTGTATAAACAGGGGAAGCAAGAAATCAAGAGGATTGACAGTTTTTCTGACTGAGTCAATATTCACAAGTTTGTTCACTCCATTTGAACTTGACGGGAGGTGGGCTTCCTTTACATTTGTAGAAAATGTACTGACAGTATAAATCAGGATTATCGTGAACGGAAATGAAAAAAAAATAGAGAAGAACGGAAACTCCATTTTGCGTTTGTAGGAGTTGAGTTTGCATGGTACTTTCTTGGAATAATTAGAATGAAAAGTTGACCCAGAAAATGTACATGAGACATATTTTGTGAATGAAGCAATAATCCTATTTTCCTGGAAAAACGGCAAGCGCATAAAATCTACTAATTATTCTTGACAAATAAAGAGATCATCAAATTAAGCCATTATGGTTTTCCAACGTACACTCCATTCGCCAAAAACGATGATGATGAAGCACTGGGAGTACCAGGAATAAAAGGCTTTATTCTGGAAATGGAAGAGAAAATCCGCCTACAGAAAAGCCCTTCTGCCTTGTACTATGGATGACGATAGGGTTTTGTTTGTGTGGTGGTGTCCTTTATAACGAAAGTTATGTTCGCTGGAAAAAGGAGGACGTCATCAAAGTCATTTGTTACAATCTCAGTGTCCTAGTAAATTCACTTGAGCTCTTCTCCGAACAAACTCACTTGGGAAGTGGCTATTCTATATACACCCTTGATATATTGACAGCTCTGAAACGTATACAGAGACAAATGAGAGTGAGTGAATACTCCGTACTAATTTAATGCTCTGTCTGTTGTTTTACTAATTAACGACAATTACACCCAATTTGGATGGAGTCAACTAGGAAAAATAAACAGTAAAGTGGATAAATTCATGCGCTGGAAGAAATTGAGACAAAAAACGCACAAACATAATTTCCGGATACTCAATCAACCAGTTTAGCGTTATGAAAATGCCAAGTGGTACGCGTTCAGTTGTTTACTTTTACTCTGCTAAAGCTCAATTTAAAAAAATGGATTTTTGCAATTTTTTTCTTTCGTTTGAAAAGCAATCATTTAGGCGTTACAAGTTTTATACTTGTATTTCCGTATTGCAGTCCATTAACGACAGCATTCCAGTTGCTAATATAAAATGAGATTAGATTTTCCCCACCAGCTCTCCTAGAGGGAGGCAAACAAACAAGGCGATAGGCCAGGGACTCTTTTTTTTATTTCGCTTGACAGTTTGTTAATAGCTTATTTTGTTTTAAAACAGGAAAGTGAAAAAATAATGAGGATGAAGGAAAGAAGCAGGTTAGAACTGTGCAATATTAATTACTCTTTGTGTCCTAGGGGAAAGCCCACGTGTGACAAATACAAAAGAGAACGGAAAAGCACAGACTGTACAGCACAAAAAAAATCGCCACACTTTTAGTGTTTGCACATACCATCATCCTGTCACTAGAGAACACATGCATCCAAGCAATAGCTGCAATTTCGAAAAGAATGTGCACAACTCTGCCAGTTTAGGGCCAAACTCTGAACAATAGGCTGCTTATTGTAATCGTTTCGCAATCGCAATTCAAAAAAATAGAAGAAAACACAAAAGAGTACTTTCTGGAGTTGTTTCCTGTTCACCTGTAAAATTGATGTAAGTCATGATGATGACGACATACTATTGTCTATCCGGACTATCCGCATGGGAAGCTCAAAGGAATCCCTGTCTTGGAGTAATGGTAATAAGTGGGAAAGGTCAAACACTTCGTTTTCTGTGTTTGTACGTGACTGGTGGTAGTGTGGAGGCCCAATGTATTCAAAGACCAAGCTGGATAATAGTTCTCCATAAGAAGAAGAAAAAACATGTTTTATTTTTTCGGGTCTTATATTTTTGTTTCAAGTGAAAATCGGCGGAACGTGTGAGAGAGAAAGGTGGTGTGGCAACAGTAATGGTCTAATGGGAGTAAAGAAATAAATAGAAGGACGGTCTACTCCTGCCGCCCTTCTGTCTAACGAAATTCTGTCTTCTGGACAGATCCACAGAGCAGGCCACGTATGCCAATGCTGTTTTATTGTTCTCTGAAAATAAAAACACCTATTGCAGCTTGTTTTTTCACACTTTATACCTTCAAAAGAGTGGAAAAGAAAGAGAACAACATGTAAAGAAATAATAAGAAAGGGAGTACGCGGCTAGGTAGTATTGAAATAGAGTGACTTTCTGGAGCTTGTAAAAAATAGCCCGTCAGTATGTTCCGAAACGGGAGAAAGAAAAGGCTAATAAAAAGGTTATTATTAGGGAGCAATTTTCATGAGAAAATCTGAACCGGTGCAGTTTCAGTTTTGCTTTCTCTCGAAATAAATTTAATGGCAGGAGGAGAAGAAACCAGATATGGATTTTTTCTCTTCTTCCGAAAAGATAAACGATGAAACCAGAAGAAAAAGAGTGGGATATTAATTTTAGTTTGTCACAGATTGTAGGTAGGCTATGCCTTGAACAAATCAAAACAAAAAAAAAAAAATCTTCCCGTAATAAATCCGCTAAAGGGAAACTTCATGATTCCACACAAGCTCGGATAGTCGCTGGGGCTTATGTATACACCTGTGAATATGTCAATATTAACGAAACGCTTTTTGTGTACAGCCAGACCATCATAGTCAATTTATTTTCTCGTCTGTCTCAAATCCCTTTCCACCAAGTCATCGACCAAAAAAAGATACTTTAAAAAAGATTTAATAAATCAAATTCCTAAAATAACTTTCTCCCAAGTGCAGCAGCCTAAGCATTGTATTCGTTTATGGCCTGGCTGGGTGGTGGTTACTCTTTCCGAATTAGGAGAAACTTTTGTATCCAGGATAGGATTCTTTGAATATGCCAAGAAATGAAATATTTTGTTTGGTTTTTTTCACCACCATCGTCTTTTTTGTGGAGATTATATAGTCTTGCGAAAAGTTAAAAGAAAAAAAGGCGAGGCAGGGATTAAAAATGACAGCTATTTAAAATAATCTGTCAGGCAAAAAAATGCACCACTGTTGAAATATGCATTTATGTTCCTAACATTCAGAATATGGACCAGACGGAACCTCAATGAAGTGTGTAAAATAGCTTTAAAAACACTTGCATGGGCTTCTTTAATGAAAGACACAATAAGCCCAAGTGGCGCTCTATTTTTTTTTATTTTATCACTGTGGAAATGGGACTGGATAGGTGATGAATGGATTCTTAAGACTAAGCTTGTGCTAACTGTTTATGAAAGAGGCTAAAGCTGTTTGAGTGCTCTGCTTTATACGGATCGTTACGAAGACAACCTAACGGCAACGGCACCATTTTAAATGAAAGGGAAGCTGGCGAAAAAGGACAAGATATATAAAAAAAATTGGTTTTATTGCATGAAAAAAGTAAACACGGAGGTAATAATCATTAGTATTGTTGTAAAAAGTAGCTTAAAAATCAGAATACTAAACAGCTCACTTGAAATAGGACAATTGGTATGCTTTCCGGACTTAAATTTTCCGCTATTGTTTTATTGTTGCATGAGTAATAAAAGCATTTTGTACAAAATATATGAGCTTTCATTATTCAGCTCCAGGCTGTGTCAAGCCATGAAGCGAATGCATTTTTATAGGTGAGATCATTTAGGTTTTTGTCGTAGCCAGCACACGCCATTTCATGTGACAATAGAAAATAGGCAGTTCACATCGCAAGTCAATGGCCCCAAGGGTAGGAACACTTTATAGATGAAAGATAACCCAAAGAAGAATAAATACTGTGGTGCTGTCAGCATGCTGAACTTGTCGCGAGGAAAGCTGCAACCTAAAAATAGAAGCCAAGTTCTCTACAACAGAAAAAGTTTAATGAGCGCAATAAATAAACTGCGAGGTTTTGATTATGTCACTAGTACAATGTGTAGTTATTAAGTAGCGAAAGCTACTTTATAAAATCGTCGTGGTTGTCGTTCTGTCTGTCTGTCCGTCTGTCTGTCCGTGGACACGATATCTCCTGAACGCTTTATCAGATCACGCTGATTTTTTGCATACAAGCTCCAGGGTTCTCAGCCATGATGTGGTATCAATTTCAGGTCCATACGTTTAACTGTTCCAGAGTTAATGGTCAATTAACTTTAATTGTTCGTTAAATGACCAAAAAATGTTATTCGTGTTTTCGATACAGCTTTTTAAGTTGATCAATTTTGCTCATCGAACCTATGCTTAATTTCGTCATCTTGACGAGTTAATTACCAATTAAAGTTAATTGTTCGTTAAATGATGAAAAAAATTTATTCGTGTTTTCGATACAGCTTTTTAAGTTGATCAATTTTGCTCATAAAACCCATGCTTAATTTCGTCATCTTGACGAGTTAATTACCAATTAAAGTTAATTGCTCGTTAAATGATGAAAAAATTTTATTCGCGTAATCTATGGAGCTTTTTAAGCTGATCATTTTTGCTCATAAACCCATGCTTAATTTTGTCATCTATGCCAAAGTGAATTATGATTGATTTTGTGTATGGTTTTTTTGAACATGATTTTGCAATACAATTACAATCTTTTGTGCTAACATCTTTCGCTACTTATGGGAATTGTGCTTGAGCGGTTTTTTTAGTAGAATTTTGTTGCAAAAGTAATTTCGCTGATTGTTTTAAAACGGCGTCAATCTGATAACAAAATTCTTCTGGTTGAGAAACCATAACATTTATTTATATTCTGTCGGACAAATTGTGCACGGGTTGTTATTTAATGACGGGTGTAGCTCGCCGTATGGATATCTATAGTTGTCTAGATGGCTTTTCAAATTGACCGGCAGGTCAGCAGGTTGGTTAGTGCCCATGTAATTTATCAGATGATACGGCCATATGTATTTTTTATCTCTACCTTGTTTGCTCCCTGGTCACTTCTAGTTTTCACAAAGGCATGACCATTAAGTCTACCTCTATGACCATCCAGAACAATCCAATTGAGAAGAACTGTACGTATGGGAAACAGTACTCTACGTACTTATGGATGGAAAAGCAATGAGCTCTGGATCGCTCTTCCTTTCCCTTTCACATTCCATGCGTGTTTTTTCTCTGACCACGCTGATGTTGCTGATGATAATGCATCAAGAGTGGTAGAGGAAAACAGAGAGTAAAAGGTAAAGATAAAAAATGTTACACAATGTTTCACATCACACACGAGTATCATTTTCCTTTTTTGCCGTCATCTGAGTATCACTCGTGTCTATGTGTGGCCAACTTTTTTCCTCTACTGTCACGCTAAACAAATATTTGAAACGGAAACATTTTTCTCTATCTCGTAGTGACACACTATGTTTGACTTTTTCCCTCTCTTTTCGCACACCTTCCAACCAATTTGGAAATGAAGAAAATTCTAACGATAATCCTATATATTATGCTATACGTCCAACAGCTACCTTTGTTTAAATAGGAATTCTCTGACATCTCATGGAGGTCGGTCAGTTGAATTGGACAAAAATAGGTGTACAGGACTGTTGGATAAATTAGCTATATAGCATATATCATTTTATCCGACTAAAAAGCACTCCGAAAAGCACAAAATGATATTTTGTTATTTTTTCCACGCTTTCTTTTTCGTTTCTCTTGTGGATGAAGTCTCGTGATGATGAAAGGTATCAGAACGAACTGTTTAAACTATGCTTTTAAAGTATTAATTTCAAGAAGATGCACGTACAACTTTTTTTTTGAAGTGCACATTCAGAGTGTGACAAAGAGAAAATATGATGAACTACCTTGCCTTGTTACTTTATATTCATGTATTCAATATTCAAGCTGGAAGGGGTGGAGACGACCAAAAGAAAGTTATAAATTTTAGTGATGACAACACTCTGTTTACAGTTTTTTTTACAACCTTCCCAGTTTTTCTCTGGTGGACATAGGAAAAAGTGAACAGTTTTCAGTGAACTTCGTAGACAGACAATATATTTTTCTTGGCTGACTCTTCACTAGTCTTCTCTTTAATATTGCTTTGTATTTTTGTATTACATAATAGCCTATAACTAGTGACTGAATGGTAAGCGCTACAAAAAAATCATGCATGTATGTAGCCCTTTTTACATAGAAATGTCATCATCATTCATCTCTTTAAGGCGCTTATGGCCCGTTACCAATCGGACTTGTGAGAACGAATATCGTGTATGTAACACCGTTGGGGAAAATATACAATAAAAGCTTCCGAGCAAAGAAAATGCGCTTTCTCTCACAGTTGTTATGATTATAGATTGAATTTATCGTAGGGCTTTAACTGCATAACGGAAGACAGACAATAAAAAAACTACCTTGAACGAATTCTTTTGTAGTTTTCTTTCCTGTTTTGAAATAAGACACTAAAAATGGAAAGATTATAAGCGTATGCACGTGTGCAAACACGTACCCAAGTTGAGTACGTAAATGCACTAAAACTTTTTGCTCGTATATGAGAAAAGTTGGTGAAAGTAAAATGTTTATACTCGTATCTCTCTTCACTCTGTAAACTTTTTTTGTATAAATGGAAAATTGAAAAGGAAAAGGCTTTCTTGGTCTGGAAAACATGATAATGTAGAATTACAACAATAAAAAATTGCGTAATGATAATGTTAGCATAATGATATCTGTTTTGTTAAGTCATTAATAATACAAATATGGTTTTTACTGTACAGGTGCCCTGTTCTTCGCTAATTCAGGTGGTTACATACAAATTCAAAGCAAAGTAAAGAGGTTCTTTTGTTGTGCTATGCCTCACTTACAGTTAGCTCAATAAATTGCCATCTGGTTCATACTAAACGTTTCAGCATGGAGTATGGGGAAATAAACGTACATAGAATCAGCTCTAAATGATAGCTGATCTGTTCGGAAAATTGTTGTGATATGTGTCAGTAATTTTCTGTATGGTTGGTTTTTGAAGAGTTTCACAAGCGTAATGAGGTAGCTCCTCAGTCAGTTGGAGAAACAACAGATGTCAAAATTGTTATGGCAATTTGATGAGGAAAAACCACCTTGTGATACCATCCGACGTTTATGCAACCTCCTGAAAGTATTTCAAGTTGAGGGTAAGCGAAACGATGATAGTGATGGTAGTGGGTTGTTTTACAACAGTAAAACAAAATTTGGTCACGGCAACGATCCTTCCCAGTACTAGTGCGGTTCCAGTTTTCTGCTCCAGCTTCAATAGAGGCGTATTAGAAAAAGGAGCCTGGAGCTAAGTAATATATTCATATGACTACTGTGGAAACAACTTTAGTGGTAGATTGTTCGCCTCAGTGTACCTACACTTGGTAATATAGGCCAAACTATACCGATCCCGGAATAAAGTTCTTTTCTCATGAAAGTAGTTAAACACACCATAAAAAAATAATATATGAGAGTGGAAATATGTAGCGGATACAGTTATAGAGTTCGTTATAACCGCGTACTTCGTTCAAGAGTTTTTTGTTCGTCGTTTGCTTCTTTTGCCGGCCGTTAAGCTTATACAAATAATAGACGCCACTTATCTGTTTGTTTTTGCGAGGAGAAAGCACTTGAAAAGTTGCCCAACTGTTGCTAAGAGGCTTTTCATCTGAAACATTTCTTTTCAGAGTGCTTCGCGCTTTCTCCTCTGCTTTCTTGGTTACCAGTATCTTTTTCCAAGGGAAAAATGCTTATCCTTATGGTGCTTCACATGTCAGCAGAAAAACTACACCGTCGTGTGGTTACGGGTGCACATTGAATAGGAGGACAAAAAACTACCATGGATGATATGTTGTGAACGTTCCGATATGAATTACACTTGCCTCTAGAGCTTGCCTAGTAAAAGGTTGTATTTCTATCTGATGTTAAGGAGAATTAGGGTAAATACAATTACTGAAAGGTGAATTGAAATAATGACTGGAAAAAGTCTCTCTTTGACGGAATTCTTATATGTTATTTGCTTCTTGTCATTTTTTTGTGTTTTTGTTGGCCCTGGAGAAGTCAGAGAGAGAAAATGAGAAGAAGGATAAGTGCTGCTGCATTTGATCAGTTAATCAATCATTTATGTATACTGCAAAACACCAAAGTGGTAGCAATTGTTTGCGAATTGATCTTGTCATTGGGCAAATGTCAATATGTCTATATTTTAGAAATGAAGGTGGTGGAAATAAAAATGTTAAAAGGTGGTATTTGTCCTTCTTTCACGCCATACTTTTTTCCTCGATTGACAGAGTAATCACTTTAAGACACGTATGAAACAAGACAAGAGAGAAAAATATTGTGTAATTTTTCTCAGCTCATAAATATTTCATGGCTTTAGCTGTCCATGGAATAAAAAAAATACCAGGTATGCAATCATATTTTTGCTGAGTTACAGCATGGGTGTGTATTTTGTATCAATTGAATACTTCAAGTCTCATATTTTTCTACAAAACATGTTGTTTCAGACAGTTTCTCATGAAAATATCCAAACCATAGAAGTTTCCCATACTTTTCCAAAACACTATGGTAACTGTTCAGTTTCACTGTGTATAAAACATTCTGGCCATTCTATTCATTAAAAAAAACTTTCTCTCTTGAGTGGAAATGGCAGAAAACAGAAAATTGATTTTTTTCGCCTTGTGCCTTTTTCCACCGAGTAATTATTTATTAGCAAGTTTTCCCAGCTTGTTTTTGTCCGCGTTGATAGGGAAATAGTAGTAGGGAAATATAAAAGAAACGATAGAAGGTGTGCTGTATTCGCAATACTTTGTTTACTTGAAATCCCCAAATATGCAAATTTATTACCGTATATCTGAGCAAAAAATGAGTCCTCTTGTTCCTGCTAATGTAACTGTCTCTGTCTGTTAATCTGAATCCCTCCCTCCTTTCTTCACTCCTTTTCCCATTTACTCCAATACTGGCTCAAGGTTATTGGAACAAAGAAAAAAGTGTGTCACTTAAGTTGTTTAATGATTTTAACTTTTTTTCAACCCGACATGTCTTCAATTCCAATTTGCTACGTGAAAATTCCATTTATGAGCAGTAGTAGTAGCGACTTTAGTGCACTTTCCTAATTTAAAATATTATCGACTTCAAATCAAACAGTAGGTATTGAGGGGCGAGAATTAGTTGGAAGCCCACACGTGTACCACTTGCTGCGTACCGAGCACATAGTACACACATACAGTGTACACTTATTGAACAAGTGGAAGGACTATCCTAGTGCATACTAATCGATACTATGCTGCTATTAGGCTATCGATTTTTCCTCAAATTTTCTACTATCAGGTGTCATTCCAGAGAGAGGAAATGGGAATGATAGAGACACTCTACCACACAGGCAACCACAAGGTAGTTTGATGACGTGCTAAAAGTAAGGATCATTATAAAAAGAGGTGGCTATCAATTTTTTTGTTTGCTCTCCTCATTTGCATTTAATGATATTGGAAAGAAATGACGCAAACATTGTCATGGTCTATTAGAAATCATGCACACAACACACATTACAGGATAGCTCATGCCTGTGAATTTTCACGATAATTTTATTAGTGTTGCATCATGTTCTCATTTTTAATGAAGTTTTCTCTCCAAAAGAAATAGGGCGGGTGTGACATGATGAAAGTTTGATCTGTCAAACGGAAATATACTTTTCTCGCTCTCTCAAAAGGATACGTGTTTTTTCCAACGAAACCTTCAAATGCATGGGTTTCCGAAGAATTTTGTTGCTATCAGAATGATCATTTTCTTTTGATCAAGAGAACGCATATTGAATGTAGTTTAAAGGATTTGCAATTTTGCAGTCGTTAAGCTGGAAACCTCAAACCCCTTTTGTCAAATGTTTTTGCAGCATTTTATTGTATGATTTACTCAATCGCACGTACGCATTGAATACCAATGGCACCCAGCTAGGAAGCGTATTTCATAGACTAGCGGACTAGCGAATTTCTCTTTGATACCCGTTTTCTAATGCTATCGAATGGTCCATGCACAAAAAAGGAAAGAAGGAGCAAGAACGATGAGAATGCGTGTCATGGCCGATTTCCAGAAGAAAAAGTTGGATCAACGTTCAATAATACATATGTTTGTTAGTGTATAAAACGTGTTTCCATTTGGTAGCACGTGTTTTTCACACTTGGCGAAAATATTTTCTTCCAAGTACAACAAAGTGTGTTGTTCGTGTGTGCCTTGCAATTTGTCATTAGTATTGCTCACCAGCATTGAAACTGAAAACACCGACATTCTCGTTCTACACACAATAGGCTTGCAGTCACGTTGCACATTAACCTGAGTCAGTTTTGCACTGTCCTTCATTTTTTCCTATCATTTATTCTTCACCAAGGCTGCATTTATTTTGGTCACATCAAAAAGTTAGAAAAAAAAGAAATGACAAGTGTTCCAACCCCCATCAAACCAACCAAAAGCTGAATAATTATAAAATTATGAAATTGTCAAGTTACTCAATCGCAAAAAAAAAAGACAAAAAGCAGTTAGCTTGCGCAGGGAGACGCGTCAAATTTAAATTAAACATGTCTTTCCTATTTCCAACTTGCAGAAAGCTATTTGCATTCAGTCAAACTATTCATTGTTCTAAAAAAAGTCAAAATGAAACTGGCTCAACGACTCCACTCTACCAACAAAAACGACAGTTCCTTTTCTTTATTACCTACTGAGTGCTTTGTCCTGATATTTCCACAACATTTCTCATCATTCATCTTTTTTCCCATTTTGTGCACGACGGATCGTGAAATATTAAAGGCAACTAAAAATCTGCACGTTTCTTTTTTTTTGCATAACTATGACAAAGAGTATAACAACCTTGATTGAAACCTGATGATTTACCTGCTACATACGTGAAACTAGAGCACCACCAATGGCTTGTATACTAGAATAGTGTAAAGAATGTTCTCTGACAACAAAACAGGATTAGGTTGTCAACAAACCTCCATTGAAATTAGCATGTATGCACAGTATGTAATGTCGTTCATTTAATTTTGTATGGAAAATGATTAATGCACGGTGTAGACATCGAACCATTTTGTTTGGCATTGTTGACGTATTTTCATAACGAATTACGTGACTTCTATTATGCATACCGGAGCGTAGAGTAATACAATACCCACTATGGAAGGATATTTCGCCCCAGGGGAAAAAAGATGAACGGGATTCTGTGTAAAAGTAAAATGTGTATGTAATGATAGTATCATCGATGAGATAATACGCTTGTCATGATCATGCGATGTTGCCAAAGGGAAGAGATTTTTTTAGAAAGTGAAACGTTCAACCTCACGCTGCATATATTGCTTTTTGACACACTTTAGCCAATGCCTATCAGCGCAGTTTTTTGTGTATGTTAGCGTTGAGTCGTGTTCCTGTAAACGCTGTTGCACTGTTTGAATGGTGATGAAATAAAGTTTTGTTTTAAAATGTGCTTTTTGAACAAGCTTACAATTTCATAAATAATGCGTCCTATTGCATATTTGTATTATCATTATTATGGGGATGACGATGCCTATGTGATGTTCCTTTGTTAGTGAAGAAGGAAGTCTTAACGGTTGTATCAGGACGTGCAGTCCTTTCATAATTATTGCTGGTATGGTTCACAGTAAAATTTTGAGTTCTTACAAAATTGTACATGAAACTGAAAGGAATCGATAAATCAAGAAAGGAAGTTTTCAAAGTAGGACATTGCTATGCAGATGATTTTTTTTTGTGTTTGTCCGTGTATGTTTGAAGAAATGCAAATAAAAACCAAGACGATGATTTAATGAAATCCTGCGGGATTAAAAACTCAATTTGGAATATGTATGTGGAAGGAAGATTAGCAAAGCGTATTTATTGCGATGTGGAAAGTATCCATGGAAACGAAAAACGCATACGATTACTTTTGCAGGCTCACGGTCTCAATTTTCTCTTTAAATAGACAGCATTGTAATTAACATGTCTATTTAATTCACAATCTATTCATTTCAATTTGAGCCTTGTATAGTTCGCATAAGACATTAAAAGATGCTGACGTTGGTTGTGGATGATACTCTTGTGGGAAACTTAGTTTGTACACTCCGCCAGATTCTTTGAAGTATAAAAAACTTGGTTCGTTGACTTTTACAGGGAAGAAGAGACTGTTGAAAAAAATAATGACGATAAATGTCCTTACTCGTCACCAACTGCTTTTCGTGTCGTCCTACTTGAAACCTAAGTAACAAAAGAATCAAGTGCCTCATTATACTCAAGAGCAATCTCTGCGAAACAGGGAGTGAAAGAGAGCGAGAGAGAAAAAATATACAAGAACTCTTAAGCAACTCGACGATGTTTAAAAATAAAAATACAACAAGTAAGATGAACTGAGAACATATAGAAATTGAATTAATCGTTTTATTGGAATTGGATTTATTAAATTTATTGGTGCGGAACGCTGCTAGCCTACTCGCAAAACTATATGTCCTTAATATTAGTATCTTTATTATGATGATAGATGATGAGAATACAATGTTTGATAGATGCAATCCCAACGTGTAATATGCACTGAAACTAATGACGTGTTTTGTTACACAATTTATTCATTCTCAGTTTTATTTTCGCGAAAAACGTCAGCAGAGTGCGAAATTTGCAAGTTTTAAAATAAAATAGACGCCATTACAAGCATATATAAGTTTTACTTGGCTATCAGAAGCATAGCATGTTTCAATTACAAACTTAAACCTGTGACATTTGTTTTACTTTTTTACTGTATGATCATAGCTTTGTTGTTTGTTGTAGCAAAATAACCACCAAGAAAGGTGGATTGTTTACTTCTTCGTGTTTTTGGCAATGGTCGTGCTTGATATATTTTGCTGGTGTGTGGTGCGTGCGCTCGGATGTGGCTTTTACCAGCTTATTTTTTATATCCCCTATTTTCACTCTTTATTATTAGCCACTCCATGGAGTACAGCAGGTAGTAAAAATGGTAATAAAAATAGTCTAATTGGATTTGAGTTTCCCAAATAATCACTCCTAAACTATTTGTTGTGTGCATATGTTGGTTTATTTTTACGATACCGCCACTGGCCACAGGGGACCGAGAGTTTATTTGTGTTACATAATAGTTATTCAATTAACTGCACATGACCAAAACTCGAGAGAAGTGTTCTTTAATATAAATATGCCAGAAGCAGCATATAACTGTTATATGCACTGTGCGCTTTAGTTGACATGAGTGGAAGTCCCAGTTCTCTTGTACTTCTACTTTAATGATTCTCTTGTTAACAAACATAAATAAGACAAATACACAGAATGTACATATGCAAATAAAGTCAAGTAGTTGTTCAAATGAGCTAATTTGACAAGATCTGGATAATTTCCGTCTTGTCCATTGTTTCATCAATTAAGGCGAATTAATTTTTAGGTACAATTTTGAAACCTAGACGCATGCTTAGGCTACCAAAACGTCTTGTGATTGAGCTGTAAATTAATCCTCTAATCTCTACTTTCCACTTTTATATTGAACTTGATTGATTTTGAGGAGTTTCCATATCAAAACTACAAGGAAAAAATACATCGTATTAAACAATATGCAGCGTGGAATTCCACTTTCAAAGGTTCAGAATAAAAGCACACCGATAATATTTCTGCGAGTAATTTCAGTGTCAGTGATAATCGCAATAAATGTTGCACTTTAAAAATAGCATTTGGAGGTTTTCTCGTGGCATATTTACATGTTAATACGGTTCGTATGTATTAGTGTGGTTGGACCATGACAATGGTTTGAAAATATTAACTTTCAACGTTCTTTGGTACGTTTACTACGAGTAGCGAGATTTCATAACAGTTTTTCTGTTCTCGGATGTTTACTGCTTGCTAATACAAACGCACGAACAGGGCAATAAAGAAAAAAAGAATATGAAGACGATACTGTTGCTACTACTTTTGGTGTTAATATTCTTCAGGAATGGTTTATCCTAGTGAACGAGTATGTTGTACGAAAATATGATGGTGCGGCAAAAAATTGATCATATAAAATCGTCATAATCGCTGATCAGATTTTGACCCTTTTGCAATTTACGAGCATTCCCGTAGTACTTTGGCAAGCCCGTGTTAAAGCGTAGGGTACAGGATATAACAGCTACTATGACCCAAAAAGGATACCTTCTTGAGACAAGTAAAACGCCTTGTCTGTGGTAAAAAAATTGTGACTCATTGTGTTTCGTGCATACCTAGTGAGAGTCACAAGTACAAGCAAAATACTCCTGAGAGCGAAAAAACATGTCGTTATGATGGCAATATTTTTTTAAGTAGCTCCCTTTGAAAAATCATTATCTTATACACGCACAAAAATTGTCTTGACAAAGTTTATTACCTGCTTTTATGCAGCAGTAAGACGACATATACCCAGGCTTGTAGTGACGCTGCCTACAGATATGTTTTTCCCGTAAAATTACCAAGTGACATTTTCAGTTCACTTGATATGTGTGTGTGACACATTTTCTATAAAAAAAAATATGTTATTCGCAGACTATCATGTTATCATCACATCATCATTTTTTGACTTGTTGGTTTGCCCTTCTGCTCTTTTTCTCTGGAGATGTTTTTTCTAATGCAAATTTTTCGATAACATTTAACCTCTCTACACCCAACATCTATTTTGGAAAGAAAAATGTGGGTTGACTCTTGATGACGATAAGGTGTGGAATGAAAATACACGTAGTGGTATAAGTGAGAAGCTTGGTCCTTATTTGATTAGCGATATCAGAGTGTGACTAAAATAGGAGGTAACATGCATCCACCACATAGATACATACTCCGTCAGTTACACGTGAAGAAACATATTGGTCGTGGTAAGGACAAAAACTTGTAGTTTCTAAGTGTAATCAAAGAAAAGTCAAGGCGTCGGTGAGTTATGTATGGTTGTAAGTAGTACGGCTATTCATCTGCTACTCGGGTTTCTTGTTTTCACTATGCTTTCACCTCGACGTCCTCGTCCTCTTACAGCTTTGACTTGATCATCGTTTAAATGTAGCTGTGTGAGTGAGCGTATATGTAGTTGATGATGTGGTTACTGATCTTCTCAGCTTGTGGATGTTGTGTTCGCCCAAACATTATTTTGTATCAAGAGCCACCTCACATTTCCCTACTTCCCATTACCACACACTTTTCCTTCCTATGACTTTACTCGGGGAAAAGTTTTCCTCTCCCTTTCAAAGACTTTCTTGCACCAGACATACTTTATCCTTATCATATGGCAGGTCTTGAACAAGAAAACGAGCCTCTAGTTCTAGTTCAATTCTCCATTTTTCAGATTCCTCGCTATCTTGAAGAAAGTTTGTGCCTGGGATGTTTTCCTTTTCAATAGGACATGATAAAGTAGCAATACGTGCTGACTTCCTGTATAATTACACACGTTTTAAGGAGCTTGAGTTCCGAAAAATGGTTCATTTTGTACATCTTTGTAATTATATCATACGTATCAGCGTCTAAATTTTCCTGTTGCTAACCTGGTTAGTTGCTAATTGAGTAGAAGATAATAACTCATTTTTTTCCCTCTCTGTCGACGTTTGCTGTTTCACCAAACAAATCAAATTACAACGTTATGCTCCAGACAGTACAATTTTATCTCATGTTTCACAAGACTGTGTAGCTTTCGATTCGTTTCAAGTAGTGTAATGGAATATTTTAAAAGGATAATAGTTTGGACTCAATTTGAAAACAGGAAAATGATGAAACGGGCAACACCTCGTAACTTTTTTTTTCTATCGCAACTCTGCTCAAGTCGTCCTTTTACATATTCAGAGAAGCCCAACTGCTGGCTCTCTCTATCCATATATTTTTTACTTTTCATTTTCCAACTCTACCTCACTTTCTCTCTCTTCTGTTTCGCTTCGTTTTCAAGGAAATTAGAGAAATTGCAGTTTTATTCAGATGCTAACAAGGACCGTGTGCAGTCAAGTGTTTGCCATCATCATGAATTTAGGATGAGCAGAGATTCCCCCGTACGTTTTATACAATTTTTCCGAAACCTGTAAGGCATATGGAATACTATTCATTTTCATTTTGAGCTTTTCTTTCCTTCCTCTTTTTCCTTGTGTTTTTACCCGGATAACCCTGAGAGTCAAACAGTCATTGTCTTTCCTTCTATTGTCCTGTTTTCGAGGATACACAAGTGCATAAAAGGTCCCTCCTGGATTTTATCATACTAATACATTAAAAGACGAAACAAACGGCAGATATTAAAGGATGAATGCAGTTTTCTCCAGTAAACCCTCCCGACACCAACACCACCACCAAGAATATTTATAAGGATTGCTTTTTAAATGGCTGGTCACTGTCACCGTATTTTATACAAAAGGCATGGATTTTCTCCATGCTCAGCTGTAACACATAAATTTTCTGTCTCCAAACAAAACAAACAAGAACGAAAAAAAATGTAGACCCCAAGACCTCTTTCTCTGTTCATTTCCCTGTTTTCCCCTTTCTACATAAAAGTAGCATGGTTGCCGCACATCACGCATCCTATCATGCACTCATGTGAACCATAAAACCGGGAGAAAGCAGGGATACCTGCAACCTAGCAGTGCAGATTATTTGAAAATAGTCCCTGTGCACATTCAAAAAGTATCTCGCGCATCCAGTCAACAAAAAAATACTTGCAATGCGACAGTATCTTGTTATTAGAGAGTTTCCATATTTTCTATGAATCATCCACTGGTGTCATTATAACTATCGGGGAAAGTCACAAGGCGGGGAAAAGAGTGTGAAAGAAGCTCACACACAAGCACAAGAGAAAAAAATGTTTTGTTTGTCTCCTTCCCAGTTGAACGGGAAAATGGGGAGTTTTGGGAAGCAGAAAAAAATAGGTCGTGGGGCTATATTAACTTGATCCTGGGAAAAACGAACAAAAATTTTCACGTTGCGTGCATTGCTATGATAGCAACAGCCAACAGCAGGTCATAGAGTAGGATAAAGAAAACACGAAACGAAGAAAAAGATCAAGAACAACTTTTTATGATGTCAGCACCCAAAGTCCAGGAAAAAGGTGGTGTCTTATTTTTCAAACTCATGACTGTCGAGTTTTTCCTTCCTAGAAACAACAAATAGTATGCTTTTTCAAACTTATACATCAAACTTTATGGATTTTGAGTCGTTGTCTACCTCTTTGCATGGATTTAGATGGAAACACAATAGGTACTCTTTGTTCAATACAAGGGGAAGAATCCGAGAAAGTCAAATTTGTTTTGTGCAACAATATGAAAACGAGAAAGAGAAGTCAGCGCATTTCCTCCTACTGTTGTGCAGAGACACGTTTGGCTTTTCACAGAACATTTCAATCGGATCTAGAACATGTTTAATCAATCCCTTCCTTTCATCAAACCCTGTTTTTAATTAAATCGAAAATTGGTTTCATTACTGTGACACAGCCTTAGATAGTAGATAAAATTGTACTAAAAATAAAACCGATAGCGATCACTCGATTCTCTTCTAATGTTACCTATTGGCATTTTGGTTTTTTATTTATTTTTCAGTTCAACTAAACCGTGAAGTTGTTAAAAAGCACTTCACCCGAAGCAAAGCTTTTGTTAATGAGTGTGATCCAGATCGTAATCAGTTTCATCCTTTGCCTTTTTTGATGGGTTCAAGTAGCAATTATTTTTTTCAAGGATTTTGCTACTTTTTTTCGTACGTTGGGTAATCAGCTAATGGAAAAATCGCCTCTGGCTTGTCGACATATCAACCACACAGCTCCTCATTTTTTCAACATGCAGTGCAGAAGTATGAAAAGGAGCAGGAAGGTTGTCCTCTTGAAATGTTCTTTTAAATAACGACTTTGTCATCATCATCGTCATCGTTCGTACAATCCGATAAGCCCGTTTCATTTTCACTGCATTGTTCTTTTGACGATGATTAGGAAAAGATTGTCGAGTCTTTTCTATGTACTTGTTTCGTTTTTTTTCCTTGTCCTATTCCACTCGAAGAAAAAACTACTTGGAGCAGCTTTTTTTGCTCTCTAACGAAATGGCTGCTGCTACAAGGTACGCACACCATATTTAATCCTGCGCCTTTCTCTGTCTTTCTACCTCTGACATCTTACATATGAACCACTTTGTTGCGGTTTTAATACCACTTGAGCTTCCAGTCTTGGAGCACGTGTGAATGTGCGAATGTCTTTATAAAATGACTTTTCCTCCAGTAGTTCTCACAAACATGAGAGAGAGTACACTCGATAGAGTAGGCTAAAAAAACTTGGTTGCAACAATAATAATAATACTCACCCAACCGCAACTTGACCGAGGAGTAGTCTTAAAAGAGGCGCTCCATTTTATTTGCTTCTTTCTAGTAAAAGTTAGTTCACTTCTCATGAAAGTGTCCTATTAAGGAGAAAAAGCGAAACAGTTGTGGGAACCGAAAATAAAGTCAAAACTGTAAGCAGCTAGCCAAAAACGTACAAAAATAAATGATAAGTTTGGATGTTTATAAGCTCTTTGTGGAATTCACATAGGTATGCATAGAAAATATTCCGTTGTTGTAATGACACATTTTCCATGCACACACACACAACAACAACTATTTCTATTTAAGAATACTAAATAAATTAGTCAAAAAATGTTGTTAGTTTGCCAAGTCCAATCCTTGCTCATTTCATATTAAAAAGCAACAAATTGAAAACTTTGTGTTGACCATACACAAGCAATGAATATCACATACTCGAGAACCCACTGTTTTCATGATAAACAACGAGAATTCAAACAAAGACATGAATTCAACATTCCGACTATATCAAGTTGCCAGTGGTTGTATTACAATTTTTTTGAATGTGAGCCCTTGAATGCTGCAAGTCCTGAATAAAAATAGCGATGTGCGAAGACAAACTTATAGTCTTGTAATGTTCTACATGTTGTTGTCATCGATGTTCATTTACGGAAACCGCGAGAACGATTGGAAGTTATTAACACACAAGTAGTTAGCGGTCGACTTGTTCATCGCCTTATACTCTTTGCCTTTGTCATTGTTAATAAACATCTCCGTTACAACTGGTTTTTATATGCCAGGGGGGAAAACCTCGCTCATCTCTTGGAAATGGAAATGAAAGCTGAACTGATTCCTTTTGAAAAGCAAGCCTGGAGTGTGGAATAACTGCCCTAGTGAAAATAAAGAGGATTTTTGAGATGATGGCGAGCGTGCTCTTTCTCTCTCATCATCTAATAATATTTTGAGGCTATGCTTACCATGTACTATCTGAAAAAAGCATATTAAACGGAAAATGTAGAACATAAAATGCGGTTGGTTGTTGCGGTATCATCATCATCAGTGCAATAATCATCAAGAGATAGACATGGAGAGGTCGCGAAAACAGTGGTAGCAAAATACAGAGGAGAAAATTAAGATAATTTTTTGTGTTTCCTTTGGAATAAGAGCTTGCAGAGGTTTTCTTTGATGCTTGTTTTGTCCTGTTGATGCGCATCTAATAATGAGCAGTTTGTCGTCATTATTATAACTGCCAGCTATTAAATTATTTTTCAGAATGGCTGTCATTATCCTTCGTCTTCGTTGTTATTACTTGTTGTGCTAAAAAGCTTTTCAAATATTGCATTGAAAATGTTAACGCAAAAAAACTCCGAGCAGTGGAAAAGCCAAACTTATTTTCATACTTGAATTAATCAAGGTTAACTGATAAACCTTTTCGAATGAAATTCGCAAATTGTGGTGAGTAGGAAGAGGCTTCATGTCAAGAACTATTAATACTGCACCAATTTGTGTTATTTGCCAACCTCCAAAGATCAACTCGGGTAGGAAAAGGGAAACTCGAAAAACTGATTTTTATGTTTGTTCAGGGAAAACTGTAAAAGGGTGGAAAGCAGCTTATCGTAACCCGTTTACCATGTCGTTAACCTCTTAAGTTGACATGGAATGAGGCGACACTGTCGCTAATGAAAGCGGAGCGTGATACCACACACCTCGTGTGTTCTACCGTAAGTTGAAATTCTCGCGAAAACAGGATTTAAATAAAAACTTATCGCTCCCTTCGACTAGCCAATCTTTCAAGTAGTACTAACTGTCAAGTTTGTTTATGTGTTTTATTACCACCATACAACCCAAAACGCAATCAAAATATACTTGATATGTGTACACTTATTAATATATATGGCCGAGCTCCTGTTCCGCAACAACAACCAACGTTGTTGTGGGCTCATCTGTTTTCATTTTAAAGCTGTGTAATTGGCCGTTAACCAGGGAGTCAAACTTTGTGTGTGATGTTGGAAATTTTAGAAATTTTTACGTGTCAACAGGGATGTAAACTGAATGTCGTACGTTTCATACTATAAAATATCTGCATTTCTTGAAAATCCCTACTGCAGACAAACGACTACAAAAGACTGGTGCAGAGAGTAGGTTACAATTTTCCGTATCAAATCTCTATTCCCGATCCAGGAATCGACAAAACTAGAAAAAAAAATTGTTGAATGTTGTTTCCTGTTTTACGATCTTGTTTTTACAACTCTACTGCGATGTGTGCGCTGTGTTGCCATAATAAGACTTTTTTATTTTCACATCTGATACAAAAAAATCGGTTTTTGCCTAAAGTTTTATTTGTCTTTAAAATATTGAGAATTCTATTATTTCCACCATTTCATTAATTCAAGCTGCGCACAAACCTTTTAGCTATGATTAACCCATAATTGTTTGCAAAGCGCACTATCTAGCTAGTTCCGTCTAAGGGACTTTCTCACGATTCCCCAACATGAAAATGTGTGGATATCCATCCATCGGTATTTTGCTGAAGGTAGATTTCAAGTTAGGATATTTTTAGCATGCAGCAGCAGTCGTGATAGTAGACAGTTAGTATTGATTGCTTTGTGAGTAGCAATATAGTTGTCGCTGACGGTGCATGTTCCAACTGAATGACTATGGTTCTGGCCATGTTCTTATGACACGCCGAGAAACATCAGTGGTTAGTTTTCTACAACTTGTTCATAATCGGCAACTGGTGGTAAGGAAATATCTTTAGAAGTGATACTATTTCAAAGAAAACATGAAGGGTACCAAATAAACCATAGAGGGACGAAAAATGTCGCATTGGCGGACATACAGCGTAGACTACACTACAAGTAATGCACACAGAATCAATGTTAGGATTGTTTAACTAGTTAATCATGTCCAACAAAGAAAAGTTCGACTATGTTTGACGGCGACGGCCATCTTTGTCAATGCAATGGTAATATTATTAGGAACAGTTAAAATATCAAGAAACTGTTCAGACATCTATGCTTGTGCCGACGAAGGAACATCTCTCCTTGGAAAACTTCACTACAAGTCTGCTTTGTTGTGCCCGTCACACGTTTCTGCAGGTAGGTTGGGTACACCAACAATCATTGTCGGACTGTGTTATTTGTTATACCCGATGCTTGCTTGGATTCTTTCAAAAGGATGTGCTTTTAATAACTTCGCTCAGGAGAAATTTGGCCAGATAATAATCATAGCTTCATCATTTGTACAATGTTTCACGGATTCCGGAGTGTAGCTGTTCCTACTTTAGGTCATACTGTACTTTAGGCGAGTGTGCGAATGCGAATGTATGGTGATTAAACAGTTACTGCACAAATTTGCATTACGCTGGATTTCAATGATAGCAACGAGTGCGGACAACGGTGATGAGACTACCGATGATGGTGAACACGACAGACAGAACTTACGCATAATAGAAAATTCGAAATGCCGCTCACACAAAATTTTCTATCGCTTTCAGTCTTTGTCACATTTGCATTGATATGTTTTCGGGAATAAAATTTACAAAGCCAGATGGTTTGCATATTCTTGACAAACACTTCGTGGAAGATGACTCCGCCAAAAATGTCTCTGTGTTGAGTAGAAAGACGTACACTACTACTCTAGTTTTGTCTAGAGTGCGGAGTAGACGGCAATTTTATCCTTAATTTTAGTTGTAAATATCTTGGTTCGTTGACTTTTATGAATTAAAAGAATTCTTTTGATAAAAAATTCTGATAATATTAATATTTTGCTTTTTTAACAGGAAAAGAACGAACTTTTTAAAAAACTGAGTCAGCATTATCCCGGTTTTGTTGGAAGAGAGAGAGGGAACGGGAGGGTACGTAAATACACTAGATCCAGAGTGTGTATCATATGAAGTTAAAAGGCATGACATCACCAACGCCATCCACAGACTCTTTATCAGGCGCAACAACCCTCGGCTCATTTGTAGAAAGTGACCTGGGCCTAGGTCTGGACATCACGCATGGATGTCACGGGAGCAGCTCGAGCTCCAGCACTTGTAGCTCGATCGTATTCCCCCACTTGAGCATTTCGAATGGAGTGTTGAGCAGCAGTCAACTGAACCATCTTCACCTTCAGCAGAATCCCCAGCAGCAGCAGCAACATCAGCAAAGCTTCATTGTTGGAAATGGAATTACTTCGCCAACCAGAGGACTTGGAGGAGGTGGAGGAGGTGGCGGAGGGATGTCTATTAAATGCAATCTCTGCCATGAGACTTACAGCAAGCCAAAGGTACTACCCTGCCTTCATACATTTTGCCAAGACTGTTTAGAAAAGGCTCAAGATGCGGGAGATCGACTAACTTGCCCAACTTGTCGGTTGGAGTGCTCTTTGAGCTCTCAGGTACGTCGAAACACTTTCATTGTCTTCTTACCGCTTCCTATTACAGCTTTTAATTGTAGACGCTATTTATAAGCTTCTACTTGACTTGTGACTGGAGTGAAAACAGCATGACTTTACCTTTTCAAACTACCCTTTTTTGTTTGCTTCACGGCGATTCTGTCTATCATAAATTGCAATATTTATCTTCATAAAGTTGTTATTGAATGGAACAAACAACCAGTTAAAAGCTACGTGCGTCAGGTGCATTGTCAGCATTCGGCGAGACATACACACCACTAATCCGTACAACAAGTTGGTCTAAAAACCGGAAGAGGCAAAATGCAAGACAATATGATATGTGTGTGGGTTTATTTCGTACGACATTTTAAGACCAATGATAATCATCACTATAATGAGAACTAATAATAATAACAGTAGAAGAACAAACATAAAAACAGACAGTCTGCATTGTTTTTTTTCCTCTTTTGTTTCATGATATAAGTGAATCCAACACCTTTTATATTCATATTTCCAAGCGCTACCCTCATTTTGTTACTTTTACACATGGTGCTTCAAAGCCATCTGCGTAGGTCTGCATTCTGCGAACAAGAAAAACAAGATGATTACGAGTAGGCACGCAATCTAGAGATTGATGCTCGGGTAGCCTAATAGATAAAGCAGTTATTAGACTGGCTATAATTATCTTTTTTACAAAGCAAACGTAAATGATGCTGATGGAACATGAACCTCTCCAGGTGTATCTATAACAGATTTTTTTGTTTAGGAGCGTTTGCCCATGGTCGGTTTGTCCTCTGGATAAAGTTTCACACAGTAACTGTAGATTTTGTTCAAATATTATTTTCTCGGAGTGGTAACTAAGTAAACACGCGTTTGAGAAGTTTTGCGGATTGACTGTTGTGCTTTTCCAGCAACATTATTGCGCATCACCTTTTATTAACCAGACTTATGTCCAATGTTAAATTTCACTGAGAGGATCAAAGGACCGGGGTCAGTTTGTCCCAGAATAATTGTATCCATGTCAGGATGAACTCTGCCGTCTGAGATTTTTTGAGGAAAGGAACCCTCCAATACGAAAAAATGAGACAAAAGAGTTTCGTTTTGTTCATCAAAGGAAAATGTGAAGTAGGGGAATATAGAGAGAAAGACAATATTAATTACTTGTCTTTCCATCCTCTGTCTCACTTTCGCTCCTTCTCAGCAAATAATAAATTAATATTATGAGTTTGGAACACGACAGAGGAAATAAGGGAGGATACGATGAGCTAGAATACATCAAATCTAGAAACGAATCACAAGATAGAGAATGATGGGATGATCATAATAAAAATGTTTTGTTGATGTCTTCATCTAGACAAGGCTCCAAACTGGCAGGAGGAAATAGGAACAAAAAAAACTTTTGATGAGTTATTTTTAATATATTATCTTTTGTGAAAAATGCGACTTTTCTGTTTTGTTCAGAATTACTACACGTAACAAAGCCAAGAGTAATAATAATTTGCTGCCCTACGTGAGAAATCGAAGTTTGAATATAAAATATGTTCTTAATACATTTACCGAATAAAGCCCGGAAATATATTAATTTCTCTTTCTATTGTGTACACTCAGTCAGAGTACGTTCATGCTGCCTGGATAATGCTTTTCGGGGAACTTTTAAGACTTTCTTATCATTGAAATCCTGCGTCCGTTTTTACCTCATTTAACTGAAACAACTGGGATTCTTTTTCACTCATTCCAAAACTTATTCGCCGTCCTCCACTCTTCTAATTCCATGAATAAGTTCCATTCTCAATTCTTCTTATAACTGCATCGTCTGGAGGCTTTCTCCCTGAAGGAAACTGTAATAAATGCTGTCTTTACGCTTTTGTCGAGTTCGTTTGTATCCACAATTTAAAATTATTGACGGGAAAGAATGATGAAAATAAGGCTGAGGAAAAGTGAAAAAAGGTCTTTTTCATAAGTACAAATAACCTTCTCCTTTCTCAACCTCCTTCTGAGCAGAATAAGAGACAGAAAGAATCCGGCCCATGAGACCACTAAAATTTCAGAGCTTTCTCCCTCGTCCTCATTTCCCTATTTCCTGGCTTTCTCTCATTCAGCCTATTAGGAAAGTTAAGTAGTTGAGAAACATGGAACAGAGAAAAGAACGTCGTCCTCCAGGACGATTTTCCTGGCTGATTATGATTATTACTCTGCTATACTTTTTGCCCCGTATGTCTGTGTGAACCAAACGGTTTTAGAATAGAGTGTCATTTCCCCCCTCTACAAACTCTGTCAATTTCTTGATAAGGTGGATTGAGATCTGAAACTTTAAGGAGTCGCATTCCAAGATAAAAATCTTTTTTATTTGTTACTTTCAAACAAAAAAAAGTCAAAAGTAAGAAAAAGAAATGTTTTACTTCACGTTGATTCACGCACACAATATAAACCGCGCTCTATTTTTCCCCTTAAAACGTTCTAAGTATTATCAACGTGCACTACTACTAATTAAATATATCATTTAAAAACAATAGAGAAAACTCAGAGACAGGCTGAGAAAACTAAAAGTAGTAAGAAAGTATTTAGTGAGAGAAAGTTTTTTTTGAAGACATAAACTCTCTAACTCCATGCCAATACAAAGTTAGACTGGCTTGTTTTTAAGTTTGTCAAAAGTGTTTCTTTTATAAGAAGTTTTTTTTTCTTCATGGAAACATCGTGTATTTTCCTTTTAATTATTCGGACACAGGAGAAAGTTGAGAGTGGTAATTAAATTAAACCTGGTAAATTAGTACCGTTCCAGAATACTGATGATGATGTCGAGGGTACATATGTCGTGTGGTGATGGTGATCACTATGTACTTGTTATTATGGGAAATAGCCAGGTTACAAAATAAAATTAGCGTTTAGGAGTAACCTAGGAAAGTTGGTCGTCATACTTGTTTTCACTAAAAGCAAAAAATCTTTTATGTTCAAGTTCAGAAAAAAAAGCTATGTAACTTTCTCGAAGCTGGGTTTATGCAAAAGCAAGTTGTAAGGCTACCATTTCAATTGTATAAAGATATTTTCCATTGAGTTTTCATGTAGCAAATCTCTTCTTTTTTGTTGTGGGGGAATTAGGAACGAAAGACGAAACTGTGGAAGAAGGTAAAAGTAGACTGCAGTGGAACGAAATAAGTTTTTCCATGTTTTCACTAATGAATTCTAAGAAGAAGAAAAAACTTGCTGAGATGGAATGATGGAAAAGTGAATATAAACCAGGTAGATTGATAGGAACAGTGTATAATGTTACACCCAGCTATGTTACATAAGAACACTAACCTGCTTTTTACATTTATTTTGTGTAATGGTTTCCCTATAGTTCTTGCTGAATGACTACTGAAATTTTGTTTATGTGATGGTTTTTTCCTTTCGACTTTGAAAGCTTTTAACAACCTAAAATGATTGGCAGTTCATGCATTAATTTTTATTGGATACGACTATTAAAAACAATCTTTTTTTATATAGCGTGTTACTCCGACTAGTTATCAAATTGCTAGTTTAGACACAATGAAGAAGAAATAAAGTGTCATTCAGTTTTAAAAAGGCACTCGGCGTTTTTCATGAAAATTGTCCACGGCTAAATGATCCCATGGTTGAAGATAAACGTCCATCACACTACTCCATCATTCTCACACCCAACTAGTCTGTCTTTGACGGTTTGTGCCATTTTGTTCGTTTAATACTGTAGACTGAAGGCAATATTAAACTCGTCAAACAGAAGAATGATGAATCAGCTATAGATGGTACCACGGTTATGGCGAAGAGAATTTTAAAAAATGTATTAAGTAAAAAGATTTTGGCCCAGGCATATCCATCTTGCTACATTTATAATTAGGTAATCGTTTTAAAAGCGTTCTGCTTTTGTAAAAACCGCTTGAGTCTTATCTAACACTTGAGATGATATCATCATCAGGGTTATCGCCAAGATCATTTTCCATTTGATTACGATACTAGCATTCATGCGCAATGGGCCAGTAGACATCTGAAAAATATATATTTCCAGCGAAACGTTTATTTCCGGGCGACTACGCAGTGCTACTTTGGCTGGATATGCACAATCGCGTCTTTCTCTGGCATCTTTCATTAGTCAAATGCTACCGGGGAAAAGAAATAAGCTAAAAAAAGAAAGTAGAGTGTTCATCGATTTCGCTCGATATTGAGACCCGACTATATAGTTCCAGGTAAACACAAAGTTAGAATTCTCGTCGAAAAAAATAGAGCTGAAAAACAGTACCTCTAGAGAAAGACGAAAGGAGTAAAACAATCTGGTGTATCGTTTCCTTTTTTGTTTTAGGGGAAACTGATTTGATGATGGTCATAGCTTTTTGTCTTTCCTGTCCTCGTGATAATCATGATGACCCTTGTCACACCACAATTTCCTCATCTTGATTACATCCTCAAGGAGACTTGAAGAGAGCGTGTAAACAATTCTCTTTCCATGGCCAACAAATATTTTTGTTCCTCTACCAAAAAGGAAAGTGGTTGTTGGACAAATGAAAGTACACGTGTTTTTGGGCAAATCTTTTCTGTCGAAAGCGCATTTTAGTCATTTGATTTTTTCTGTGTTCGCTTGGTTAGGTACGAACTGTGAAACTGAACAGTCTTTTGTTTGAAAAGCTGCGTCAAATATTGAAGGGGTCTAGTGCAAACATCACTTTTTGGCATTTATTGTTGTCGTGATTCATATTTTCTGAAAAAAACAGCGTTGCGTTGCATATTTATATTTTTGCTTTCACCGTGTAGCTTATCTTTTATTTAAAATGTTCTATGCATGATGCTTTTGTGGGTTTTTTTCATTGCTAAAATTGCTTTTCCTGTTGTCTTGGTTAGCTTCCTTTTCTAATTTCACACAGAGTGGACATGATGTCTTACTTCCGGATACTGACTAATAAGAATGAATAGAGTGTAACTAGTCGGGAAGAAATCATGAAAAACATTTGGCGAATGTGGTATCCAATGATGCATGGTCCAGTAGAGTATATAGTTTTGCTAAATATTTATTTTTTGTCGTTTTGTAAATTTTTATTTGCGGGTTACACCAAACTAATCAGGGCGTTGAAGGGCTGTTACCTGATTACGCTCTATTCAACATGGTGGTACGGAAGGAAATGGGCGGTAGCAGTAACAGTCTCTGCAGCATGGGTAGTACAAGTGGCTTAGGAACTGGAGCGAACTCGTCAGGTAGCGACAATGACACTTTGTGTATGGACCTCGATAATGTGTCCATAGATGAAGGCACCTCATCAAGTCCCGTGTCTAGCGTCCAAGGAACGACCTGCACTAGCTGCAAATCCGGGGAGACGAAAGCAGTCGCTCAGTGTATGGACTGTAGCAGCAGCTTGTGCTCAAATTGCGTTATGGCGCATCAGTTTATGCTCTGCTTTGAAGGTCATCGTGTTGTCAACATGGTAAATAGACTTGACATTGAAACTGGACTTATTGACGACAAAATAATAATGACCGTATTTTTTACCGTATTGCTATTGTTGCTGTAGTTCTGCAGTAGTTTAAACAGTTGTACCAAAATTCTATCTTATGTCAAAATATTAACTAATATGTACTATTTTATTCGCAGACTGGACAGGATAACGGTTTTGGAATGAGTTTTGATCGTCAGGTATCTTGCACCCAGCACAAAGGTGAAACTCTTCAGTTTTACTGTCGCACCTGTGCGATTCCTGCATGCCCAGAATGTGTTGCTACGGAGCATCCGAAGTCCTTTCATGAAACCGAAGCTCTCGCCGACTGTCAAACCAAGTATGTCAAGCACTTATCACAGTACATCCATGACTTCCGCATGAAGTCCGTTGCATTGCACGACGTGCTCAAGTCCTTCGAAACAGCTTCTGCTCGTCTTCAGTCCCAGTACTCGAAAGCGCAAAACGAGGTCACTGAAGCATTCAACTTTTACACCACTCTGCTGGAAGAAAGAAAGGGAGAGTTGATGAAGGAAGTGGAGAACTTGTACATAAGTCGCCAAGTAACCTTGTCTGTGGTTACTCAACGAGTTCAAGAGACACTTGACCGGATGTCGCAAACTGTTGAATTTGGAGAACGGCTGCTTCGTCATGCATCACCCCCACAGATTCTTGTTTTCAAGAAACTGCTTGAGACTCGGCTGCAAGCTCTCCTAGCTGGCGTTCCAGAGCCTTCTTTTACTATGTCCACAGCAGCAGCTGGAGATCTCGAGTTTGTCGCCAATTACTCTGCAGTTCAAACTGCTGTTCGAAATACTCTTGGATTTATCCGCGCCGGAAATGGAAACGAAGCCATTAGTCCAACAAATAACAACATTAAGAAACCTCCTCCAGCACCAATTGCTCGTCCTGGGGATGGCTCTTCAATGTCTCAGATTAACGGCTACGGAATGACTAACGGTCACTCGAATGGGTTGTCCAGCACACTTTCTCCCGCCCTGAACGGCGGATGCAGCAATGGAGGGGGAGTTCTCTCTGGAATGGACAGTGGAGGTAGTAGCAGTGGATCCAATGATGGAAGTACCCATCACCAAGATTCCATGTTCCTTTCCAAACGCTTGAGCGGTGGAGAGCTCACCTCAACTTCATACAACCAACTTCAGATCGGACCGGATTCGTACTCCAAATGGTCAATTGGTTCTGACAACGGATATCAAAGCGGTACTAAAAATTGTTATGTTTATTCATGTCATTTTTTCGCCACCAACGTGCCACTATTTACATTTCATACACGTGCATACAATAAAAATAGTCAAGCTTGAGTGGTAGTTGTGACCCAGTTGAAACTTTCTGTAGGTGTGTCTTCCCATACTCAATGTGTGTTTTCGTTTATTTTCTTTTTGTGCAAACTGCACACTTTCTCTAAAACCATTTTTCGCGTAAAGATATTCGACATAACTAAACCCTTGACTTCAACACGCAAGTGTTTAGGTATGCGGTAGTGGGAATTTTAGATCTTTATTTTACATTTTTACGTTTCAAAAGCAACAAAAAACCTTTTTTCACTTTCTTTCTTTCGGTTGCTTTTTTTATTGTTCTTCTTTGTTCAGGATAACATGTCCTATTGACATAGGAAAAAATATGTGGGATAAGTGAATAGAATGTGTGCATGTTTCTTGTACGATTTCCTGTTGCTTCACAGTTTTTTCGTATGGAAAGTGTCGAGTTCATGTTCCGACGAACTTCTTTTAGGTATTCACTAGCTTAGATCAAAGGAGGTCGTCATCATCGCCTATCTCGACTGAGTAGTGACGAGTTGTTTCTAGGTCGCGTCATATGTACAGTCTCATCAGGAGACAGTGAAAGCAGAAAAAAAATGAATAAAGATACTGACATGTTTCATTTTCTCCGTGTCCCCTCTGTCATCGTCCCACTGACAATATTCGTTAGCATGTCACCCCATTTGTATGAGTAGCCAAAGTAGTAGACATTTTCGTCAAGGAAGAAAACATTTCCATTTTTTTATGCTTGGAAAGGAAGTATGATGAAAAGATAAATAAAGAATGTAGGCCAGATACACACTGACAAAGATGAAAAAGGATGATGGATAGAGGGGAAAAGTTGTAAAAAAAATTTATCACATTTTTTCTTCAGTGGTGTGGGGATAGTCATTTGGATGACAACGGCGTTATTTCTTTTTTGGGTGTGTGAGGACACGGAAAGAAGTATTGGGTCTGTGTGCACGAGATTGTATGTTTGTGTGCATGCATGAATTGGTGTAATGAAAAGAAAAGTCTATTTCCTTTCCCTTACTCTCTTTCTCTTTTGCTCTTGACCACGGTGTTTCTCTGGGACTTGGGACTACTCACAGGGCACAAAGATTTTTCGTGCAGCAGCCGAAGTGATTTCTCTTCCCCACCAAGCTCCGGCACAAACAATGACCCATTGTTGGAACTAACCTCAAAGCTGATGGCTCCCTTCTCTTTTCCTAAAGCTCCAGCAATTAAGCGTCAAAAGATGATTTATCACTGCAAATTCGGCGAGTTTGGAACAGCCGAGTCCCAGTTTACAGAGCCATCCGGAGTCACAGTGAATGCGAACAATGAAATCATCGTGGCGGACACGAACAATCACAGGATTCAGATTTTCGATAGGGAAGGCCGATTCAAGTTCCAGTTTGGTGAGTGTGGCAAGCGGGATGGACAGTTGCTGTACCCAAATCGTGTCGCTGTGGTGAGACCAACAGGAGACATTGTTGTGACGGAGAGGTCGCCCACACATCAAATCCAAATTTACAACCAGTACGGACAGTTTGTGCGGAAGTTTGGGGCCAACATTTTGCAACATCCGCGGGGTATCACCGTAGACAATAAAGGGCGCATTATTGTTGTCGAGTGCAAGGTATGAAATTTCTGTTAAATTGGATCAACGCTTGAATACTTATAATATGGAGGCGTAGCAAGGAAAGTTTCTCTTCAATAATTTCTGTTGATGACAACTGCGGTACATATAATGTATATGCATGTTATGAAGTTTTCTTTTACGTCTAATATTTATCCGCGGAAAGTTCTCTATGTAATGAGTTTTTCTGCCTTTCCTTCATGTACAGGTGATGCGGGTAATAATCTTTGATCAAATGGGCACAGTTTTGCACAAGTTTGGCTGCTCGAAGCACCTTGAGTTCCCCAACGGCGTTGTTGTCAACGACTCCCAAGAAATTTTCATTTCCGACAACCGAGCTCACTGCGTCAAAGTATTCAGCTATGAAGGCGCTTTTCTCCGCCAGATTGGTGGCGAGGGACTCACCAACTACCCCATTGGCGTGGGTATCAATGCTAACGGAGAAATTTTGGTAGCTGACAACCACAACAACTTTAACCTAACTATTTTCACTCAGGTAAACTTTTTTTTCCAGTAACGGAGCGAAAAAAACTCAAAGATTCCCCCAATCTCTATGATATCCACTTACTATTCTCATTAACACTTTACTTTCTCCTCCCATAGGACGGTCAGCTTGTTTCTGCACTAGAGTCTAAAGTCAAACACGCCCAGTGTTTTGACGTGGCCCTTATGGATGACGGCTCTGTTGTCCTGGCATCCAAGGATTATCGCTTGTACATTTACCGTTACATTCAAGTCCCACCAATTGGACTATAAATCTACCCATTCGCTAAATACGTGTGTAGCATCTACTCTCCGTTTTATGATTTTTTAAAGAAGAAACTTCGTCATTTTATCGCTCGTCTTATCTACGTCACCGTGGTCGTACACAAATATTATTATTAGAATTTACCAATATTTTACCCATATATTCCACATATTTCTATTTCAAAGTTATCTTACAATGTTAACTGTTTTATTATAGCTTAAGCGTGCATGTATATACAGTGTAATTTAGGTTAGGGAAAGGGATCATGTTATTTGTTTCACTCTCCAGGAATGATGATTTTAAAACTTTTTTTGTCTCTTGGACTTCACGTAAAAATTAGTTATTAATTAGGTTAGTTAACGTATAAATATATCGGAAAGCCACACTTGTTTAGACAAGAATCATACCAAAAAAGATACAACAACATTTTATCAGATCCAATCAAATCAAACCAAATAGTCTCACAACCGAAACACAACGTAAGCATATTTAAGTCATACTAAATAGATAGAACTTCTACAGAGGTTACTTTCACCAAACGATAAACTCCTGTCAACACTAAGTAGAATATCTGCAAGGAATCTAAAAGTAGTTTTTAAAAATATACACAATCGTATATATACGTGTAAGTCAAACAGGAAAATATAAGATATATGCGTTATCGGGATTGTTAAGGTATTTTAACAAAAATATATAAAGCATTTTAATGTTGTATTGTTGGTATGTTTCAAACAAAATCACTAGTAGTTTTCACTCATTTTATTTTTGTCCGTAAAAGAAGAGGAAATCCTGTTTCTAATACTTTTTTCTTCCGGAAATGGTACATGTTATCAGCTATAAAAATTATAGTATCGATCGATACACGTAAAATAGTCATACAAGTAAACTGTTTACAAATATTAATCACGACTATTTTGTGTGGTGTTGCTCGCTGTATAAGAATGATACAAGAATGGTTTTTTTGTTTGTGGTAGCAGCTTAGTTTTGCTTAAAACATAATGTTGCATGATTTATCATACTCACTCACAAGTTATTTAGTTGTCAACTATGTACTTTTTTAATTGATGAGTTGTTTGTTTTTTAAATCTATGATCATGTTATCTAATGTTATTATCCACTCTGTCGCTATTAATAATATTATTGATCTAATTATTGTTTTTGGTTGGTAATATTGCAACTCTGTTGATTTTTAAAACATAATATTGAAAACAAATTACTCATTTTAGTATCCAAGCTATTTGAAACCATAACATTCGCAATTTATTTATACGAAAAATGTTGTTACTAGAAGATGAAAAAAACTGTTGTATTATTTTATTTACTCTTTTTAATTTTATTTTTTTTTCGATTATATTTTGATAATATTATTCATTATTCCATTCCGTTCTGTTTTTCATGGTAATGATACTTTAAACTTGATATAAATTATGTGTTATCGAATTACCTGTTTTTAATCAAAACAAAAAAGAAAAAAAAACTATTTCTCTGTATCCTGCTGTAAAAGAAAAAAACAAATCTGTTTTGCGAATTGAGTAATATGGAACAATATACTGTGAAGACTGACTCTTAAGAATTATTACCATATCACAATGATGGTTATATAATTAATACTATTGAGGAAAAATATACCTTTAAACAAAAATGAAATGTGCATACTATAAAAGAGAAAGAAAATACTACAACACACATATTATCCACATACTATAGACTTCACAACACACGCGGAGAGAGTATAAAAAGGAGGACGTGTTTAAGATGTCAAAAGAATACAATATCAATTTTTTCCTAAGAAACATAACCTGTAATCATTATATACTCTGTGTAAGATTATCAAGCTATATTATTACTAAGGCAAACATTGTTAGAAAAATCTTTATCGTCATTATCGGTCGTTATTTGTTTCAGAAAACTATTCGTTGTTTAAAACTGTGTACATAAAGAAGAATATAAAAATTATTTGAAGACAGAAGTCTACACCAGGTTATCTAACTATTAAAATACCAAATAGTAACGACTGTTATCGTTAAATTTTTTTTTTGTCAATGTATGAGTCCAACTTCAATGTGCTATTTCGTCTGAGGATTTTTTTTTTGTTTTTTATATAATAAGTTTCCTTCTTTAAGCTAGTTCGTTATAGAATTTTATTTTCACTGTGATATTCCAGGCTTTATGATTGATATTGATGATCATGCCATAAAGTACTATGATTTTTTTTGAGTGTGCGATGATATCATTAATGAGATGGATTGTTTTATAGGGGCAACTTGAACGAATGTTGAAAATCTGTTAAAACACGTTAAATTTGTTTAGTTGTATCTTTCTACATGTTATCGTTAAAGTTGCAACATTTAAAGGAAAACTCTACTACGAAAATATTATAGTTATATATCGCTCTATAAGTACGTTCGTGTAAATATACCCATATTTCAAAAATCGTTTGATAAATGATATTGTTAATTGCAAAATTGTGTTATCGTGTAGCTTTTACCGTTGTAGTTCGCAGATCGATATGAAGAAAAATCAATTATGCACAGATATTATAACCGATATCTTCTGTACATCTCTTCTAGTTATTAGTGTGTCGAAGTAGAAATCTAATATAATTACAATACATAAAAGAAAATTTAACTATTATTAGAAGATGGCATTCCTATGAAAAGAAAACGCAGTGGCAACTGGTTTAAGGGCGAATGGAATATCCTCTTCTTGGAAAGTAATCTCTTATAAAAGATAAAAGAAAAATCTCGTGTTATTTAGTTATATTTTTTTGAATAATTATTTTTGGTTGGTAAACATCTTTACAAACATATAAGCTACATATGAACGTATTAATTGTAAGATTACTTGTTTCTCTGTTTCCTCTACCAGTCTCTCTGTGTCTGTCCTTCTGACTGTCAAGAAATAATGTTAAATTGTTGTCTTGTCTGTGTTTCCTTTGCTTTCAAGAATCAACCAAAAACAAATTATACTAATTGTGTTACTATGTCAAAACTACTAAGTGATTTCCTCTTGTTTCCGGTTATTTTACAAAAATATATTATTATTCATGATCATATTGATGCCGACAAAGAAAGTAAGAATTAAGTCATGTAAGATTTGCTGTTGAAAAAAATGTACTGTCGGATTTTTAATACATAATTTTTTTAGTTTCTTGTTTCTTTATCAACTATATCGTTATAAAATGAAGAAAACGTGAAACCATGTGAACAAGAGAACAATTTTTTAGCTTTTAAGGAAAAATAAACGATTTTGTTTCAATTAATAAAAATATGTCAAGTGGGATTTATACTTTTATTTCTTTTAAATCTCTTTTATTGCATACATACTTGAAAAATAATTACAATTTTAAAGCTTCGTTCATTCTATGATAATGACGCACCATTTTCATCCCAATTAAAGTACAAGGCAATCTGGGTATTAGTTACTAATATAAATAGAGAATAGATAAATGTGACGGTCAAAAGACACACAGCACTGCTGTAGAAGCCATTTTTCCGATTTACATTCCATTATATGCTGGACCTCCGCCCCCTTCTGGAGTGACCCAGTTGATATTCTGAGAGACATCTTTGATATCGCAAGTCTTGCAATGAATACAATTTTGAGCGTTAATTTGTAGTTTTTCACCCTCCCCTGACTCAAGTGGGACGTATTCGTAAACTCCTGCTGGGCAGAATTTCGCTTCAGGCCCGCCATATTCCGTTAGATTTGTCTTCACGGGCACAGTGTCATCTTTAAGTGTTAGATGGGCGGGTTGATCTCCTTCGTGATTAGTGCCAGTAAGAGCCACAGAGGAAAGAAGATCAAAACTGAGGACACCGTCAGGTTTCGGATAGTCAATTGGTGTTGCTTCAGAGAGCTTTTTTAGTTTCTTGTGGTCTGCTCCTCCATGGCTCAACGTCCATGGTTCCATGCCCCGAAGAGCTCCATAGAAGATTCCAGTGTAAGCCAGCCCCCCGTACAAACCAAGTGGTGTATGAAATGATGGTCGAACGTTTCGACAAGCTTTCAGTTCTTTCCAAATCCAGCTGGACTTGATAGCGTCTGGATATCGAGTAGGTTCTATGATACCTTCTGACGAGGTTTCCAGCTCTTCAAATACACTTTCAGCTGCCAACATCCCACTTTTCATCGCATTATGAGTTCCTTTAACTTTCGGCACGTTGAGAAAACCCGCACTACAGCCAATTAGACATCCACCTGGAAAAGTTAGCTTAGGGATACTCTGGAATCCACCTTCATTTAATGCTCTAGCTCCATATGCCACTCTTTTACCGCCTTGTAGTGTACTGCTTATAAATGGATGATGTTTCCATCTTTGAAATTCTCGAAATGGACTTAAATACGGGTTAGTGTAGTCCAACGCAACTACGAATCCCAACGCAACTAATGGTGAGTCTTCATTCAGATGATAGAGGAAGGATCCTCCGTAAGTATTTTTGTCTAGAGGCCACCCTACTGAATGTTCAACTCTCCCAGGACGATGTTTATCTGGTGCGATTTCCCAAACTTCTTTAAGTCCTATTCCGTATGACTGTGGTTCCGCGTTATTCCGTAAATTAAATTTGTTGATTAACTGCTTGGATAAATGTCCGTGACATCCTTCGGCAAATATTGTTGCCCGAGTGTGAAACTCCATGCCTCTTTCGAAGGAGTCTTTTGGGGAACCATCTTTTGCGATTCCAACATCGTTTGTCGCAATTCCTTTCACTGCGCCGTTGCTATCGTACAAAATCTCAGATGCTGCGTAACCGGGATATAATTCTACTCCTAATGCTTCTGCTTGTTCACCCAGCCATTGGACAACGTGACCTAGTCGAACAATGTAATTTCCGTGATTGTTTAGAGGCATTCCAGGCGGAATTGGAATCGGAATTCTAGAGGTGGCAGTAAGTAAACTGAAAACGTCCTCTGTAACAGGTGCTTTTAATGGAGCTCCTTGTTCTTTCCACTCTGGAATCAGTTCATTTAAAGCTTTCGGCTCAATTACAGCTCCCGATAGAATATGACCTCCCATTTCAGACGCCTTTTCAATAACACAAACGCGGATTTCCTTCCCTTTCTCATTAGCCAACTGTTTTAGTCTTATAGCCGCCGAGAGTCCAGAAGGTCCTCCGCCAACAATAACAACATCAGCTTCATCAGCAACCCGCTCCATTTCAATATCTAAAAAACAGAGTAAAAAATTAGAACAAAACTTGAAAATAATCTTTCGATTTTGAATTACTTCAAACCTTTCCAGCGCGGATCATTTTCCCTGGGATGAACTGTGTAATGGGTCGTAATTTTGGGAGTCCTCGGGTCTGTCGAGTACCACCTTAGTTTCACTTTTGGCAACGTTGTGCAAGATCCTGTAATCAGCAACGCAGTATATATTTTTTTATTTAAAAAAAACAATACAATTTGAACGGGTAAATGCTATTTTTTACTTACGTAACATCAACCGTTTTGTTAATATTAGTGCCATGTTTAGACCAGCTTCACTTACAATTGCAAACTAACAAGACTACAATTACAATTAACTTGTGTTCGCACCGTTTAATGATGGTTTTATGAACTATAATGAATGACGTTTGTACGTCACCCGTCACCGAAAGCGTACAAAACACAGCAGCAGCTGAATAATATGAAGCTGAAGCTACTATCCTGCTGCTTGTTTATTTCACAAAACCGACCTTTGAACAGCCAACTTGCACATTGGACTTGCTGCTGATGTAGATCGGCCAAATACCTCCAACTCCAACAGTTCTTCATGCAATGTATGTACACAACAATGGAAATAATGAGTTTAAAACTTTTCATCTTTGAATTGATGATAAAATACAAGCTTTGAAGTCAAGACTTACAAGTCAATTCAATTTTGGAGTAAAGCAATGCAGTTTATTTATAATCATCAGTAGCCTTGGAAAAATACTTCCCACTGGTATTTAGTAGTACATTTTTCAGAAATATCTTTAGTCTGCAGAAGATTCGATAGCTGGAGCGACATTTGTATACAGTACAGAGGTATTCACCATCCTTTTATAAAAAATGAATTGGTCATTGGCGAGGAGAAAGAAAAATTCGCAAAACTGACAAAATATATATATAAATATTTTAGATGATATTCCAATCATGATGCATTTGTCGAGTGTTAGGCTTTTAGTATAATGGGGCCATAAACCGATTATGGCGTAATTAATAATAACATGGTACATAATCCAAAGGTTTCAATAAATACATCTCCACTAAATAAAAGTTCTAATGTCTAACAATACGAATTAACTATTAAATTCTAGTTAAAGCTCTATTCATGAAATTATTTTTTTCAACTTCATGGTTCCACTTTACAGTGACTGCTTTGCATAGGCGTACATGGCATTATGCGGAATATTTTGTTCCAAAATTCTCGTCGCTAATTTGTTGATTCAGTTATATTTCAATAAAACAAGTGAATAAAGGATATATTCAAGGACTAAAACGAGAAACTGTTTAGTCATGGTCACTTCGAACAAACAGAAATACATACTTCATCCCCTTCCTCTTCCAAGTTGCGTCGATTCAACCGATGGCGCAATGTGAGTCTATAAAAAAACAATGAAATAGTTATCTCTGGAACCGCCAGTAATTATTAAAAAACATGGTGCATAAATTAAGACAAGTCCAAGATAGTGAAAGTCAGTGGATGGATTAAAATCCTTGTAAAGTATGACGACGTGTACGTATAATGGCAACGAAATTGGAATTTGCCACTTACCTTCCAACTTCCTGATTGTACACCAACTTCCTGTTTGACAATTTGAAAAACTTCATTTTCCATGTAGTCGTACGCGTCTTCAGGTGGAGTGCAGTCTTCGCCAATGAAATACCTCGTTGGGTAAAGAGTCCGTCCAAACAGTTCTGAAAACGCTTGTTTTGCTGCAATTAACCCGGCGTATTCAAGTACACAGCTTTCACCTTAAATGATTAGGAAACGTTAGGTTAACAAAATTATTTTTGACGTGATGGAAACCATTAAAATGTCACTTACCAGTGTAGGTAGCATTGCCCACGTAGTAAGTCCAACTGAAGACAAAGTATGAGTCATATTGAAGCACGTCTTGAGGCGTGGACGGTTTAAGTTTTACTTCGTAAGTTACGTGAAGTCCTTTATCCGTGGCCAAGTCATTGAGTTGGTCGCGTATTTTCGGATCGATAAATATTTCGTCCATCACTTCATACTTGGGTATTTTGGAATCGGGTTGAGCCACTAGCAGCTTCCTGAGAAACTCTGCAGCAGCCATTTCCCGAGCAACGACTTTTCGGATGGAATCTGCAACAGCTATGCGTTTGGAAACCACAACAGGAGAGATAATTGCTTAAATTTTCATATCATCCATGATTGATAGTGTAGCCTTAAGTTACCTTCGACTCCGTCACACTTAATATGACAACGCCACATGTGAGAGCGGTCATTATTATCACAGTTCGTCATTCTTCCAATCTGCATTTCGATAAGAAGTCCTGCTTTGGACAAAAGGCCGACTGCACGGTAAGCTGTTTTTGCCGGGCGTACACGCCTATCCATTAGTGGGTTAGTCCCTCCTTCACTGCCCTCTGTTACATCATCATGCATGCTAGATAACTTCCGTTTAGTGCCCGCTTCCCGGCTTGAGGAAGTGCTCGCTGTAATGATATCTCCCAATGAAGACGTCAGTGGATCCAGTATTATTCGAGATGACGAGAGCGATTCCTCCTTGACCACTGTTGGAGTATGCCTGCTGGAAATCCCGAGGTTCCTCTCATTGATAATTTCGTCCAGAGATTTGTCCATCCATTCCATATTTGATGTATGCAATGGGAACATCTCTGTGTTAGTGTCTGCACCTTCCTGGGCGACGTTTTTGCGTCCAAGCTGGGCTGCTTGAGTCGTCTTGATTATATCATCAAGAGAAGACGTGCATGGGTCCATTCTCGTCTCTAATGATTGGTCTACCCCTCGGACTCAATCGATGAAGTTGAAAGAAACGTAGTCTCCAAACTCTTGAAATGAATAAATTTTCAATTAAAAGTTTTAGTAAAAAGATCTAATTTTCTTGATATAAAATATTCTGAAAGCTATCACCAACAATAACAATAATAAATCGTTGCAACTATAGAATTAAGAATTGCGTATTTTGTTATAATACCTAGCTTATATAAGTGAAGTGGATCATCTTACAAAAAATTAGCCCGTGTTGTCCTTAAAAACCTTTCGGG